>CATIWO010057507.1:0-10956 GCA_949673435.1 Macaranga tanarius | reverse complement strand
GGCTCCCTTGGGGGAGGTTCAAGTCCTTCTGATTGAGAATTTCCAATGGAGGAAATCTCGCTCCCATGGGGGAGGTTGAATCTTTGAATGAAAATTTCATATAGATGAACTTTACTCCCATGTGGGAGTTGGAGGTATTTGAGTAATAATTTGTTGTGGAGGAAATTTTTATTCCTTGAGGAAGGTAAAGTTCTTCGAATTAAATCCAACAGAGAAAATTTCTTTGAATGAGAATTTCTTATGATGAAAGCATTTCTTCTGTGTAGGAGTTGAAGATGTCTGAGCAGGAGTTTTCCGCAGAGAATTTTCTTTAAGAGGAATTCATCACTTGATTCATCAACAATTATTTTTATATTCGTGAAAGATGAAAAACCTTTCTTCTTCTTTTTATTGCTCTTCAATCCAGACATAATGTCGACATCATTATCTTCTTCTATGATTGAGTCCACTTGGATAAATTTTAGAGGTCTGAATTTCTGGTGACCAGGTTATAAGGAGATGGGCGTCTATCAAAATGAGATTTAGACATGAGCCTGAGGGGGATGCCTGAGGAAGGTGCCTGAGGGGGCAAAGAAAATTCCCAAATTAGATAACGAGAAGAAGGTAGGCTTTGAAATGATTATGGGGGAAGGTAAGGTTTATGATGTTCAAAAGGTTTTAGTCGGATATCCTTTGAAAGAATCTGGTAGGTTTACTGTTTATCGTGTTCTCGATAGTTTGTTGTAGTTGTTACTTGTTTTTTTTCTTATGCATCTTCATTTCTTTGGCAATTTTACAAGGAGATACTTTTCAGAGCCATCCAAGTTTACGCTGTCTGGAGAGAAAATGGCCCGACTGGTCAAATAGAGGAGTCAACATGGAGCTGATACACATAAGGGGCTACTGGTCAAAAGCCCAAGTACCGGTGTTCCTTCGGAGCTGAAGAGATCTGAATCCTATTTCAGAGTTATGAAAAGGGGAAAAGCTGCTGTAGAATCACCAATAGGAAGATCCGGGCAGGAGAAAGCAGAGATTCCTCTCCCTAGCAGCAAGGGGAGAGGAAAGAGGAAAATTACTGAGTCTGCCGAGGAGGTACCAAGTTCTTACTCCGGAGAAAAGGCAGAGGGGCGCCACAAGAAAAAATAAAAAGATCATCGGATCTCAACAGTTATAAGTAGGGAGAAAGAGCCAGTTGTCAACTTGGACACTACCTCTTCTATTGACCTTCATCTTGATACCCTGGTTCAGGAAATAGCTTCTCTTCTGATTAATAGGTATCTAGGGGTAGGATTTTTCCTGTAAGGTGCTGCTATTTCTGACCTTCTCCGGTCTTTTTACACCAGTTTAGAAGTACATTCTCGCCATTATGATCGGAGTACCTTCTCCCTTCAAAATATAGTTATCTGAAGTGCTTCATTGGTATGTTTGCAATGTGTCATTTGGGGTTTTTCAATTCCAATAGCTATCTAATTTCCTCTGTTATATTTTCAGTTATGCGATGCTTTATACGAGCAAGAACTTTGAGTACAATCCATATAGGAGGAGGTTAACAGGCTTGTTGAGGAGAACGACTGCTTAAAGAGAGAGGCACATGGTCTAAAGGATGGTTTTGACAAGTCTGTCTTGCAACTTTGAATGTTAAAGGGAGTTCCTTGAGGATGAGAAGTGGTGTCTTTCTGAATTGAATAAAAAAATGAGACAGGTGATCAACTCGCTTAAGCAATTATCCGAGAAGGAGGCCAAAAAATAAATTAGCCTTAAGCGTGCTGTGGAGGACTTTAAAGGTTCTGAGGGGTACAATCAGGGGAAAACCTTTCGTGCTACTGACTTTTACTCATTTGGATGGTATGATTCCTTGGAGATGGTCCAAAGGTATTTTCATGACAAGGACTTTTCCTACTCTAATATTGTAGGTGGGGATTCAGGAAGTCACTTGGAAGAGATTTTACCTTCTCAGGATAAATCAGCTCCCAGTTCTCCTTTAGGCATAGTGGTTGCTAAAGAGATTGAAGATGTTTTTGACATGGCCAAAAAGGCTGCAGGCGGCCAGGATGTTCCTGGCGAGCTCAAAGAAAGTAAGGAGGAAAATTCCTCTATGCTTGTCTCTAGCGCTTCAGAGGATAAACCTGGTTCCTCTACTGTAGGTGATGAAGCTTAAGTAGCCCTTCATATCTGTTTTGTTTGACTTGTATGATTATATAGTTGTTGTAATATAAAAATAATGTAACTTAGCTCAACTGGTGTATTGCACTTCATTCTGCTGAAAATGTTTGAGTAGTATTTCTATTTGATTGATATTTTATGCTTTCTTTGATTCCTAATGGAGGGTATTAGGCATGAGCCTAGTTTTGCTCCCAATTGAGGGTATTAGGCATGAGCCTGGTTTTGCACCCAATTGAGGGTATTAGGCATGAGCCTGGTTTTGCACCCAATTGAGGGTATTAGGCATGATCTTGGTTTCTACTTGAAGAATTGTGTTTGCTTTGATTCCCAATTGAGGGTATCGGGCATGAGCCTGAATTCTACTTAGAGGATTCCTGCGCAGGTACTCCATGGGGAGTGGATGATGTAGTGATGTTTATCTCACTTCTGGAGACATAAACGGGTCGAATGCATTCTGTTTTGGTGCACTTCACCTCTAAAAGTGTTCCCCATATGTTTGAGGAGAGTGAACATTTTTTAGGGGGTTTTTTCCCCAAAGTCATTCCTAGTCAGGAATAACTCTGAATATTTTCTCTTAAGTGCTTTTACCTATGAGGGGATAATTCTTCTAAAATGAAGGGCAATATGGAAACCCAGCTGAATAGAAAAAGTAATGTAAAGATAAATCCACCTAAGAGTAGGGCAGCTTCCATTGATTAAAGAAACATAGAGAACGACATAGATGACTGGTAAGGCAACATAAACCTTGACTATTTCTTTATTTACCTTCATGAAGATATTCTTTGTCGCACCAAAAAGAATAAAAAATGCCACTGTGGGTAAATTTTTATGTGAAGAGAGTAGTCCAAGGGGACTAGGAGTTCCTCTGTTGATAATACTTTTTCAAGTACTGAGAGTTCCATGCATGAGGGAGTGGGCTTCCACTGGCGTTGGCCAATTAATAAATCTCATACCTGATTACTTTCACCATTTTAAATGGGTCTTCCCAGGTGGGAGATAATTTCCCTTATCCTTTCTTCTTAGGCTACTTCCTTTGTTGTGCTGCAATTTTAACTGAGATCTCTTCTCTCAAACCTTCAAGTAGGTCTAAATTGATCTTCAGCTCCTTTTCATTCTCATTCAAATTGTAATATTGTACTATTTGTGAAGGCATTTTGATCCCTACGGGGATAACCACTTCAGTTCCATAAGTAAAAAAGAAGGGGGTTTTCCTCTGTAGTAGCTCTAGGAGTAGTTCTGTAAGCCGATAAGTGCTTGGTAACTCTTCTGCCCAACTGCTCTTAGCGCCTTCCACTTGCTTTTTTAGCCTCTGGAGGATAATCCTGTCTGATACTTTTGCTTGCCCGTTTATCTGTGGGTGCGAAACAAAACTGAATCGACAATCAATTTTTAGCCATAATCAATTCTCTGAATTTATCACAATCGAACTGCTTGCCATTGTCAGACACCAAATCTTGGGTACCCCAAATTTGCAAATTACGCTTCTCCACACAAAATTGATGGCTTTTTGGCAGTAATTATCGCCAAGGCTTCGGCCTCGACCTATTTGATAAAATAGTTTACTGTAAGGATGATGAAGCGCCTTTGTTCAAGTGCTGTAGGGAAAATACCTAGGATGTCTATTCCCCAATAGGCAAATGGCCATGGGGCCGAAATGGGAATTTGGGAATTCATCAGAATATGTATGAAGTTGGAAAATCTTTAGCAAGCATCACATCTTTGTACAGAGTCTGAAGCGTCCTTAGCAATTATAGGATAAAAGTATCCTTGCTTGATAATTTTATTGGTCAGAGCCCTTCCACCAATATAAGTACTACATACTCCCTATATACTTCCCTTAGAACGTAGTCGGCTTCCTCATGGGATAAACACTAAAGTAGTGGCATATGATACCCCCTCTCGTACAATTTGCCATTTTGAATGACAAATCTAGATGCCTTGAGGGATAATTTAACAGCTCCTTTTTGGTCTGATGCCGGTTCTCCATCTTCTAGGTATTTCATTGATGAATCCATCCACCATAGTATGGGTACATTCTCTGTATAGGTATCACTAGATAGGAATTCCTCTGTGGTTGTAGCTATTTTACTGAGAGAACTTGCTTAGGAATTATCCGCTTGGGGAATTTGAACAATGCATACAGGAATTTTCCTCTACTTGAATCTGTCCAGGAAGTGTAGTGCCATCATCTCATCTTTTGCTTTAAATACTCCTATGATCTGGTTTATGATGAGCTGAGGATCACTGTGCATTTTTAAATCTAAGACTCCCACAGCTTTTGCCAATTCAAGGCCGCTGATGATCGCTTCATATTCTGATATATTATTTGAGGCTAGGAAAATAAACTTCAAGACATGTTTGGCCATGAAACTCTAGGGAACCTCTAATACTATTCCTGCTCCAGCCCCTCATGAACAAGCGAAACCATCCATATAAAAGTCCCATTCATAGGTGTCTCTTGTGGAAGAGCTTGGCGAAGGATCTGGACTCCGCATTTATTGATTCTCATCTTCACCTTTCTTCTCCAAGTCATTAAAACTGCATTCTGTAATAAAATCCACCAAGGCTTGTGCCTTGATAGCTCTTCGAGGTTCATATTTAAGGCTATGCTCGCCTATCTCTATAAACCATATTGTCATCCTTCTCGCTATAGTGAGTCGATGTAAAGCTTGTCTAAGAGGTATGTCAGTTCTCACAATGCCTTGATGCCCCAGTAGGTAGATATAAAATTTCCTTACAGCAATCAATAAGGGAAATGCTAATTTCTCTATAGGAGAATACCTGTGTTTCGACTTCTGCACCTTCTTATCTTCCTTAACCAAGATAGCACTGAGTGCATGGTCAGATGCTAACAAGTATCTTCTCCTAGGGCAGGGCGACCCAAGACTTAAGAGGATTGCAAATATCATTTCAAATTAGTAAAAACTTTTTCGCATTCCGTGGTCCATTCGAAGTCAGGAACTTTCAACAGCTTTTTAAAAAAGGGCAGACATCTTTCCACAGACTAAGGGATAAATCTTTGAAGGGCAACTATCCTTCCTAGTAGCCTTTGAACATCTTTTACGCTGATAGGAGATGATGTATCCAGAGTACCTCAGACCTTCCTCTGTTGCTCCCCATGTATCCCAGGAATTTTCCTCCTTTGAAGCACAATGAGTGCTTTTGCGAATTTAGCTTTATCCTGTATTGATTCAGCACTCTAAAGATTTCCTATAAGTCTTTTAAATGTTTGTTCAAATGTCTTTCTCTTCATAATCAAATCATCTGTGTAAGCTTCAAGGTTTCTTCCCAATTGGCTTTTGAAAATTTTGTTGATTAGATATTGGTAAGTGGCTTCAGTGCTCTTCAGACCAAAAGGCATGGCTTTGCAACATAAATTCCTTTTTCGGTGATGAAGGCAGTTTTCTCTTTATCTTTAAGATCCATAGGGATTTTATGGTAACTTGATAGGGCTTCTACAGAAGTTAAGTACTCGTAACCAGTTGTTAGATCTACTAGTTTGTCGATAGAAGACAAAGGAAGACAATTCTTAGAGCAAGCTTTATTTTGATCAATGAAATCTACACAGAGTCTCTACTTCCCATTATGCTTCTTTACCAACACCACATTTGCTAACAAGATGGGGTAGTCAACTTCTCTTATGAAGTTAGCTTTAATCAACTTGTCCACTTCTCGGTCTATTACTCATTGTCTCTAAGGAGGGAAAAAACCTTTTCTTCTATTAGGTAGGTTTTACATTATGGTCTTGGAGAAATTTCCTGTCATGAGATTTCTGCTCTTCCATCAGGAGGACATTAACATTAGTGCATCTGCCGGAGTGATTAGGAGAAATTACTACAGACATCAACTCTCCCATAGGTTCAGTTCTTTGCTCAGATTCGTTGCTTTCAATTCCCATTGGTTTGATCGGTAGAACCTCCTCTGCCCCTAGCAATCCCAAAGAAAAGGATTGGCAATACTTTGCTTTAAATTATCTTCTTCGGACGATGATGAGGCCATCCTCAAACGGCATTTTCATACATAGGTATTTAATACAAGTGATTACTCAAAGTTCATACAACACCGGTCTTCTAGTAATCTCATTGTAAACGGTTGATACTTTAGCGACAATGAATTCAGCCATCGTGGTTCTTTCTCTTATGACGTCCCCTTTGGAGTTAGTCTCCTATAGGGTGATAGGAAGGACAATTTTTCCTCTGTGCCGGAATGGGGATTTCTCCCAACCCCTTTAACTTGGATTATTCTGGTATAAGATAATCTTCCTAAATACTCATCCTCTGTAAGATAGGGGAGGAGATTAGCTGAGTTCCCATCATCCACCGGAACTCTCTCCACTTTGAACTTGTCGATTATAGTTGTTACGACCATTGCGTCTGCATGAGGAGCTATTACCCCAATTCCATCTTCAAGGCCAAAAGTGATTAAACATCTATAGAGGGAGTCTTCTTTTCTCAACTTCAGCTCCTTTCTTCTAGAATTAATTCTTCATTGTCGTTTGATATGACTTTCTCTGATAATACAATGGATTACACTTTCAGCTCCAGTGTTTGTGAGGAGCATAGGCTGTTCATCATTTGATGGTCTAGGAGGAATGATCTCTTTTACCCCCAGCGGTATAAAAGGTCTGTCATCTTTTCTTATGAAGCTTCTCAAATGTCTCTCTTTTATGAGCCTTTCAATTTCCACCATCAATTGGTGACACTCATTGGTATTACACCCCGCGGATCTGTAAAAATGGCAATACTTGGTCCGATCATAATGCTTTGGATTTGAAGGCATGTCTTTCAGCCACCTGACATATTCTTTATCTCTGATAGCCATTAGAAACTCTTGCCAAGTGGCACTGAGGGGAATTGTACCCTCTTCTCTGAGGGGAGTATGAGGTTTTTTAAAAAATCTTGGTGCAAGCCTCTGAGTAGGTAGATTGTAATTTCCTTTGGCCCTCTTGGGAGGAGAGGAATTATTGGATTCCTCCTTGCGCTTGGGCGCAAACCTACTTATACGGAAGTAAGAGGTTTGTTTTTTGACAAAGGCTTAAAAAATGGAAGGTTATTGGTACCCCTCATGATTGCTTCAATCGCCCTGGAGTCAGGTCGCTAAACCAAGTCTGAGTTGGATCCACAAAGGTAATGGGAAATATCTTGCACAGGGTTATGTCTGAGTGAGTATAAAACTCCATTATTGTCTTAGACTTCATGATATAGTCTCTAGGGCTTGTTTACCCGTCATAAGTATGCAGCCTGAGCAATTTGAATTTGGAAGGAATGGGCTCCTTTTGGATCTCCTCTGAGAAGGCCGACTGCATGTTGATTACCTGACTGGGTAATTTTCCCTTTTCTGTCTTCTGCTCTCTCCATTCAAGAAATTTCCTGAAGTCCTCTTCCAATTTGTTGGAACGAGATTGAGGATAAGGCATGCTTTTCTCTTTCCGATTTTGGTGTCTAGCATATCCTGTAAGGGATTTTATGGATCCTGTGGTTTTTTGAATGTCTCCGCTCGTGAGAACATAATTGCCTTCCACCCCGTCTCTTTGATGTTTAGGTTTCAGCATTTTTCCTACCTGTCTCCCTGAGGCTTAGGGTTAAGCATTTTTCCTGCCTCATATCTATTTCCTTTCAATAGGGTTTTTCGGTTTGCACCCCACATTGCTCAACTCAGGGCAATACCCATCCTCATTTCCAAGGGGAT
The DNA here is from genome assembly GCA_949673435.1 of Macaranga tanarius. Lineage (NCBI taxonomy): Eukaryota > Viridiplantae > Streptophyta > Magnoliopsida > Malpighiales > Euphorbiaceae > Macaranga > Macaranga tanarius. Next base: position 3,126 of record CATIWO010057507.1, on the reverse strand, counting down.
GTGAGCATGCTAGGGCTGGGGGATCAGCTTCGTCAGTCTCCTCATATTCATACAAAGGCAATTTTCTTCTTACCATATTTGGGGTAGGCACATCGGGCTCTCTAGATTTAGCCTTCCCTTTTTCTTATCTTTTTTGTGCATTTTCAATGTTATCTGCCTTATCCATCAGGTCTCCCTGGAACTCGGCATCCACTTCTATGGAACGAGGGGCTCTAGAGCTTGAGCCCGAGGCTCTCCTTACTCCCCTGTCCTCTTGTGCTTCCTTTCTTCTCTTGGAAGAGGCGTTAGACCCAACCATTTTTTCTTATAGGCAAGCAAAATAATGATTGATATTTGCACAACCGAACTTGCTCTTACCATAAATTTTTCAAAGTAGCAAAATGCCAAATGATGATTTTCAGATCAAAGACAACTTCATTTTCCCACAGACGGCGCCATTCTGATGTGGGTGCTACATCATCTCAGCTCTCCATGTCTTCAAGAATCAATAGCAATGAGCTAAGGGCCTAGGAATTCCCAAGACCCCTACAACGGTCAAGTCAGTAGTTTTCCTAAGTAGGGAGAATTGTATGTAAAGTAAAGAATGAGATCAGAAATGGAGAAAATGAAGTTGTCTCGGTTTGGTTGAGTTTATGGGTCTGCAATATACAGAGCAAAGAAGAAGCAAGGAAAGAAGGAGAAGAAGAAGTCCTTGAATAAGTGTACCTCATTCTTTTTATATGCTATAGAGTGTACTAAAGAGAGAAGATATGGAGTCCACCTTTTCAGAACACCTGAGTGTTCTACAGCTGGAGGGTTGGTGGCGTCGGAATCGAGGTGACAAGTGATAGCCGCATTTAATGCAAAGCAGAGGGGAAGTGGGCTGCGAGTTTCCGGAGAGGAATTGTCCTGAGTGGAGTTTCCTGTGAAGAGATTCCCGAATAGCCATCATTCGGGTATAAACCTGAGTGGGATAGTTGACAAGTCAAAAAATAAGATAGGTCCCACCAAACTGATCCTCATATCTCTTTTCCACGTGGCCTTCTTTGATTGGTCGAATATTTTATGTATCATCAGTTTCAATCTTGCATCCTTGGCTCACGTCACAGCTCTTAATCTATCCATTTAATGTCGAGCATCTAAATCACCTTTTCATTTTCTTTTTTGGATTCTTCAACTTGTGGACCTGTGAAAAGTGCCCTCTACTGAATTTTCTAAGCACGTGGATGGACCAAAAGTTGTAATTAACATTTTGATAATGAGTAAACGATCCAACCACTGAAATTAGTTAATAGAAAATTATTCTCCTCTACAGGATATGTTTAGATGAATTAATTAATACATTTTTTTATTATTTTTAATCAAATTAAATTAATTACAGTTTAATAAATTTTAAATATCAATAATTTAAATTTTAAAAATTAAAATGCAAAAAGAATGAAAAAGGATTACATAAAAAAAAAAAAAAAAGAAGTGTTAATTCATTACACAAGACCTGTCATAGAATATACTATTATTACAAGCAGGTGAGAAGCCATGTTCGTAGATGCACAAACAAAATTATACTAATGTATATATCAATGTCACGCTAAATTCAAACAAAAAATATATATATCAATGTTACATATACGAAATTACATTAATTACATTAATTAACATCATCAGTCAATAGCAAAGTCAACAGCTTAATATTAAGTATTAGTCAGGCCAAATTCAAACAAAAAAATATACTTCAATGTTACATATACGAAATACATTAATTAATTATTATTATTATTATTTTGTCAGTTTAAAACCTTATGGACTCCTGGGGTGGAAGGGAGGGATCAAACCCTGTCCTCTACCTTGAATGTTTCCGTACTTAGCAACTAAGCTACTTAGACGGGAATACATTAATTAACATTATGAGTCAAAAGAAAAGTCAACCGCTTAATATTAAGTGTTATAACAAAAAGATATATATCAATGTTGCCTACACGAAATTACATTAATTAACATCATGAGTCAATAGAAAGTCAACAACTTAATAGTGTCTTTTTTTTTTTTTTTATCAAAACTTAATAGTAAGTGTTAGTCACGCCAAATTCAAACAAAAAAAAATATACTTCAATGTTACATATACGAAATTACATTAATTAACATTATGAGTCAATAGAAAAGTCAACCGCTTAATATTAAGTGTTAGTCACGCCAAATTCAAACAAAAGATATATATCAATGTTACGTACACGAAATTACATTAATTAACATCATGAGTTAATAGAAAGTCAACAACTTAATAGTAAGTGTTAGTCACGCCAAATTCAAACAAAAAAAAAATATATCAATGTTACAAACACGAAATTACATTAATTAACATCATGGGTCAATAGCTAGTCACATAGCAGAAACTTATAAATAAATATTAAAATATGTTGATTCACACATGATTATTAGAATTTATTTTTTTATAGTTTGTTTGATCTATAGCAGGATATAGACATTAAATTCGTTTATTCTAAAGGAATGCTGAATTTTGGTGAGAAAATAATAATTTTTTATTAAAATTAACCAAAAAACTGATTCCAAACCTAAATAAGACCAATATATAGTGTTCATCAAATACAACTCTAAAAAAAAGGTGCAATCAAAGCACAATAAAAGCTATAAAAAAACAAGCCAAACAAAATACAAAAAAAAAAAAAAAAAACATAAAATGAACAGAAAATTTCAAAGCTTCCGAAACAGTTTCAAACGATTTGATTGCCACATGTAAACCCAGGTGTGCTTATAGATCTCTGAACAATATTTGATTTGATATGTTATGGGCCAATAACTCATTCAGAGTCAAAAATTATAACCATTTAAAACACCATTGTGCGTAGGGGTGAGCACGGTCCGGGTAAATCCGGAGAAAAAAATTCTCCAGTACCGTACCATATTTCGGGAATTTTAAAAATAAAATCTCCAGTACCAGTACCAGTTTTCGGTACGGGAATACCGCGCTGTACCAGTTTTTCGGTACGGTTCGGTACAAATATTCGGTTCTTTCGGAACGGATCGGTATGGAACGGTACGGTTCGGAAATTCGGGAATTTATATTATTAATTAAATATATATTTATCATCAACAAATAAAATAATAAAAAAATATTTTATAACCTATTTA
>CATIWO010057440.1:0-13188 GCA_949673435.1 Macaranga tanarius | reverse complement strand
GTAGGTTCTCCGATGCTTAAGTTAGAGAAAGTCTATTCAAGATGAAATATAATGTGAGATATAGGCCTTTATATAGGCATAAGAAGGACATACCTAGTCTTATTTGGATTAGTATCATATGAGTCCTAATAGGTAATGAATTAGGACTCCTTTTGATCATTGACCTCATATATAGACAAAGTCCTCTTTGGACATAGATTCCATGGTATATAGGGATATGACATTCCCATATTTATCAGATGTCCCCCCTAATGGTATCGAATATTTATGCTCGAAAAAGCTTTTAATTGGCGAAGGTAATAATTCCTGCCGTATTAAAATCAAAATTTCTTTGATTACGCGAATCGCGAGTTAAAGCCCTCCGTTTGAGGAGGTCATCTATTTGGGAGCATAGGAGATTTATGTGTTACGAACCTTATGAGGCTCGTATATTTTGACCTTATGAGGTTCGTTTAAGTTGAACCTTGAGAGGTTCGTATATTTTTACCTCGTGAGATGTTTTTTTATGTTGAACCTTGAGAGGTTCGTATGTTTTGACATCGTGAGAGGTTCGTTTATGTTGAACCTTGAGAGGTTCGTATGTTTTGACCTCGTGAGAGGTTCGTTTATGTTGAACCTTGAAAGGTTCGTATATTTTGACCTCGTGAGAGGTTCGTTTATGTTGAACCTTGAGAGGTTCGTATATTTTGACCTCGTGAGAGGTTCGTTTATGTTAAACCTTGAGAGGTTTATTTATTTTGAACCGAGAGAGGTTCGTATGTTTTGACCTCATGAGAGGTTCATTTTAATTGAACCGAGAGAGGTTCGTATGTTTTGACCTCATGAGAGGTTCGTTTATATTGAACCGAGAGAGGTTCGTATGTTTTGACCTCATGAGAGGTTCATTTTAATTGAACCGAGAGAGGTACATATGTTTTGATCTCATGAGAGGTTCGTTTGTTTTGACCTTGAAAGGTTCATTTATTTTGACCTCGCGAGAGGTTCGTTTATATTGAACCTTAAGAGATTCGTATGTTTTAACCTCATGAGAGGTTTGTTTTAATTGAACCGAGAGAGGTTCGTATGTTTTGACCTTATGAGAGGTTCATTTTAATTGAACCGAGAAAGGTTCGTATATTTTGACCTCATGAGAGGTTCGTTTTAATTGAACCGAGAGAGGTTCGTATGTTTTGACCTCATGAGAGGTTCGTTTGTTTTGACCTTGAAAGGTTCGTTTATTTTGACCTCGTGAGAGGTTCGTTTATGTTGAACCTTGAGAGATTCGTATATTTTGACCTTGAGAGAGGTTCGTTTATTTTGACCTCATGAGAGGTTTGTTTATTTTGAACCGAGAGAGGTTCGTATGTTTTGACCTCATAAGAGGTTCGTATGTTTTGACCTCATAAGAGGTTCGTTTTAATTGAACCGAGAGAGGTTCGTATGTTTTGACCTCATGAGAGGTTCATTTTAATTGAACCGAGAGAGGTTCGTATGTTTTGACCTTATAAGAGGTTCTTTTTAATTAACCTTGAAAGATTCATTTATGTTGAACCTTAAGAGGTTCATTTTGGTTGAACCTTAAGAGGTTCATTTTGGTTGAACCTTAACAGGTTCCTTTTTATGACCTTGAGAGGTTCCTTTTTGTTCTTTATTTTGTATGGACTATCAAATCTAGTCTCCCTCTAATACTGTTGAATATTTATGTTCGAAAAATTATGAGGCTTTGAGTAATGGTTTTTGAAGGCTTCAATATTTTTTACCTTTGCTAATCAAGCAAATATATATTTTTATAAGTTATGCTTTTGATGGTTAAGGCATCTTGATATGTCCAGATGTTTGGATTATTCCACTAATCATACGATATATAGGCCTAATAAGGCACTTTGGGGCGTCCGAGTGTTCGAATTTATTTTTGCTAATCAAGCGACATGTGGTGCCTTCTTGGAATGTCCGAGTGTTCGGATTATTTTTTGCTAATCAAGCGATATGTATGCCTAGTAAGGTGCTTTGAGTGTCCGTGGTATTCGGACTTATTTTTTCGCTAATCAAGTGATATGTATACCTAATAAGGCGCTTTGAATGTCCGTGGTATTCGGACTTATTTTTTCACTAATCAAGCGATATGTATACCTAATGAGGCACTTTGAGTGTTCGAGTTGTTCGGATTTGATCTTTCGAGTTTCATCAAACTCATTCACTGTCGAAGTTGGTTTATGACATTTTTTCCATACTCATGAATTTGTACTTTCTGAGCCTTGAGAGGTTTGTTTTTATTTATGAACCTTGAGAGGTTCGTTTATGACCTTAAGAGGTTCATTTTTATGCAACCTTAAGAGGTTCATTTTCATTTGTGAACCTTGATAAGTTCGTTTGTGAACCTTTGATAGGTTCATTTGTGAACCTTGAGAGGTTCGTTTTGTAATGACCTTTAGAAAGGTTCATTTTCATGAACCTCAAGAGGTTCCTTTTTATGACCTTGAGAGGTTCCTTTTTATGAACCTTAAGAGGTTCCTTTTTGTGAACCTTAAGAGGTTCCTTTTTATGACCTTGAGAGGTTCCTTTTTGTGAATCTTGAGAGGTTCATTTGTAATGACCTTTAGAAAGGTTCGTTTTTGTGAACCTCGAGAGGTTCCTTTTTGTGACCTTGAGAGGTTCCTTTTTGTGAACCTTGAGAGGTTCGTTTGTAATGACTTTAGAAAGGTTCATTTTTGTGAACCTCGAGAGGTTCCTTTTTGTGACCTTGAGAGGTTCCTTTTTGTGAACCTTGAGAGGTTCGTTTTCGTTTTGATCTTCAAGAAAATAATATTTGCCTTTTATGGCAATATGTTAGCATACTAGATAAATGTGTATCTAGATTATATGAATTTGTCTTTGTAATGAGTTATAATTACTCTATTATAAAAATCACCAAGAAAGAAAACTTATATGTTTGATGATGTTGACGTTATTGGAATGCTTGCTATTACTTCCATTCCATACACATGATTACTGCTTTTTCTTCGCGTAGTGTAATATTTTTCTGACTGGAGCTCTGGGAACTTTCGAATTCATGCACAATTTTTTGCATGTCTAATATGCGACAGTAGAAAATCCACAACAGTACATTTTTTACTGCTCTAACTCAAGAGCGATCATTTGTTATCTATAAGAAAACAACATTCGCCTTTTTTGGCAATATGTTAGCGTAGTAGCTTCTCCATGATTTGCATATGCATAAATTTATAATATTGTGCTGCGAACAGGTGTAGTCATTTTAGCCATTTTAGTCGGTATCAAATATTAGATAAAAGGCTCATGCTATATCGCATATATGATATAATGGCAAATTAATGCCTTAAAGCAACAATAGATGTCATGCAAAATTTAAATATGAATGAACTCACTCATTATATGAATGCGCTCAGTTAGTTGCTCCCTTTCCTCGTATGAATAAATTGTTCATACCTTATATTATCAAATTGTCAATGATAATAATATATAAGTTGGAATATAATTTAGGATAAAGATCCCTATGTATTTGACCACCTTTGACAGTTTTAGAGTGCTTGTACCCTATTAATTTTTAATAACCATGATTCAGTCATCATTTAAAATCACATCATGCAATTTATGTTCATCCACATGATATGTGTTTGCAATTGGTTATAGTTACTTTAAAAAATAACCGAGGAAGAAGACTTATCTATTCTTGTCACTTTCTTGGGATGCTCGCTATTATTTCAATTCCATACATAGGAATACAAGATGGCTTCTTATGCGTATCCACAGATATGAAGCTGCTGGCACCTCGATCAGCTTCATGGTGTCCGCCTCGAGATGTTTTTGACTAACAGAAAAAGTATCTATTTCCTTCAAAGGTTCTGGAATTGTTGAATATTCTGCTCATGATTGTTAGAATATTTTCTGCTCATAATTGCTTGAGATCAGCATATGCAGGAGCAGGCTTCCAACCTTTTCATCGATGAGAGTTCATGATTGGTTGGCAGACATATTTGAATCATATTTTGAGAACTCAATGGCAACATTCTTCGAGAGATAGCAACATTAGTTGCAATTTCAGTATGAACTTTCATTGCCTCAGCTGCAGAGGGAGAACGTAACTTTTCATTTGGCAATCATTGGCTTGGCATTGTGCTTTTATCTATAGCCCGTGTGTTCCTATTTAAAAGCACTATTGTTATAAATTCATGGAGTATAATAAGAAGCAGCCTCAGTGTTATTATCATTCTGATGACAGGACTTCGCTTACTCATGCACTACAACAAACTCATTGTGTGCAATCTTTAATTTCTTCAAAGGTATGTGGCTCACCACGCTGGTGGATTTATAAACTCCATTGACATAGGAGGCCATGCAATGTGCAATATCCAACATTTGTTGATGAGGGTCTCATCCTCATGACGAGGAACATGCATCAGGGGCTCAAGAATTTACGCATAGCTCCTTCAAAAGAGTTCATGTAAGGCGAATATGCCCAAGAATTTTCTGATTGGCTCGTTGGAATGAGTCATCATATCAGCGGTAGTCATCCTAGCTGAACGAATCCCTCGCAGGGCTCTAGTCAGGATATGCATTTTTCAAGAGCGCCGCTACTCTTGCTATTGGCTTTAGTGAGGTAATTTTTCCAGCTTTTCTAGTTTACTAGTTTTGGTGCGTTGGCTTGGCTCCTCCTACTGTGACGAGCTTGATTTAAGTTTGTGCTTCTGATTATAATTCCTTGTGTCGAAGATTGAAATAATAGCCTGACAGCCACGTGAGTTCCATCTTTCAGCCATGCGAAACGCACTGATATCACCGGTGTTGGTGAGTCATTGGAGTCCGAACTATCAAAGTAGGACTTAGGTATCGATATTTTCGCCAGCCGATGCCAGTTGGAGATTATATCTGGAATTGAAATTTTTGATGATTCTCGTCGAATGCTGGACTCGAAATCTGAAAGCGTTGCGAGGATTGTTTCACTGAGTTTCATCAGTGAACTCATTGAGTTCCGTGTACTGGGAACATCTCACAGGGAACTCTCAACTTGAAGCAACTGTTGCACGTTATAAATGCCAACGCTTGACTGAACTTTTAATGGTTTAGAGTAAGTTTAGAAGGATATCATTTAACCTCGATCATCCGGTGATGGTATTGCTCTAAGTTAGATGTTCTGTTCTAATTGTTCATCGGCTCTCCACCAACCTTTAGGTTTTGTTTTTTTCTTTGGTTCCTTTTTGGTTCTGATTGCTATGATTGGCTAGTAATGATGGACACCAACAATGCTGCACTAAATTATGGCCAATACACCAGTTCTGTGCCAAGAGGCTACGTTCACTGCATAAAGCCTGCAGTCATCATGACAACTAAAAAGAAATACCCATCCATTGGAGCATCCCAAAAAGTGAGCATCACCTATAATTTCAGGCATCATTTTATTCTTTATTGTTATATATTTATTTTTCATTGGATTGAAGAAGCAAAAATTCACAGTCTTGTGATATATTTGAGGATCAACTTCTTGAAGTTAAGGAGCAAACATTAGCAATGGTAACGTTAGAGACACGGAAGAGGAGGACTTCAGTCCCTGCATGTCTACAGTTGGTATTGTTGAGTTTATTGCACGTGGTATCGTTGCAAAACCTGAACCCTGTGAGTTCAATCCATGCATGTCTACAGGTCTTGTAACTAATGACGGGAACCAAGGTCATTCGAATGGCTTTTGATGGAGTTGCATGCATATGGGCGACAACCCTTGTTTTACGAAGAACCATGTAAAAAGACAGTGTTATATAGGTGCTCCATGCAGATTGCGCACCTAGCTTCCTTCCATTACGATTGCTTGACATGATCACAACCTGACTATGATGGTGCCATTACTGTTGGCTTTTGCATTTGCCTAACAAAAGATTTGTAGAGATTATTTTGAAAAGATTGATGGATTGAGGATCTAGTGCTTCCATTGTTGTTTCGTTGTTCTCTTCTTCTCTTGCATGCATTTTTTTTTTTATGTATAAGGCTGTTGACTGTAGTAGTTCAGCGATTAGGCTTTTATGGCTGAAAACATATTAATAGAGAATAAAGTTGGGAGATTTTCCTACAGACGGCGCCAATTGATGAATGTCGAACCTCCTCCAAACCTACAAACACAAGAGAACACCTTGGATGAGCCTAGGATCTCTGATCCGTAGGTTCTCCGATGCTTAAGTTAGAGAAAGTCTATTCAAGATGAAATATAATGTGAGATATAGGCCTTTATATAGGCATAAGAAGGACATACATAGTCTTATTTGGATTAGTATCATATGAGTCCTAATAGGTAATGAATTAGGACTCCTTTTGATTATTGACCTTATATATAGACAGAGTCCTCTTTGGACTTAGATTCCATGGTATATAGGGATATGACATTCTCATATTTATCAGGAGGGATTAGTCCGTAGTATACAGTAGTTAGTCTCTCTGGTTGACCAGCAAAGTGAATGAGTTATATATTGCTACGGGTTAGTAATATTCTCCTCTTGGTCGTTGTATGTTTTTTTTTTTTTTTGAAGTGAATACAATATTTATCATGTTAAAAAAAAATAAAAAATAAAAAAAGATTTTATATAAATATAATATATCTTTCTTTTAAAATGGTGATTTGACTTGTTGCCTCTTCGAATTTTCACATTCAATACTCACAACTTAGAATTCAAAAACATGGACAAAAATTCCATCGTAATCAATAAAGGGGTGGAAAAAGGTTGACAATTCCATACTTTAGGTATGGTAACAAACAATTAACTGCACAAACACAATAACCAATGATTTAGCTGTATTAAAAGTTAAAACAAAGTTCACCAACTTCGGCTTTTTCGCAAATTGGTTGGCCCATCTGTCAAAAATGCTATAGTATTGATTTCTTAGATAATGACGTGATTTATCATTGATCTAAGCAAAAATCTCCAGCACTTGGGGTCCACAAATCCACATTATAAGCTATGTTTGATGGGTGTATTCAGTATCATAGTATATAGCCAAAAGCCCAAAACTCATCTTCCATCACCATTACATTGTAAGCTTTACCTCATATACTACATCATCTTCATTGACTGAATGCACTTGCAATAGTAACTCCCTATATATACATGACTAAAATTTGCATTAGGTCAATGAGTTGTAAGCTACATAATAGATATAGTTATTTTCTTATCATTCATTATATATATAATAAAAAAAAGGGAGGTGTTAAACTCTCATTAATATTAACATATAATAACATGTAATCTCAAACTCAACACATTCATAGTTTCACTAATGAGAATATCAATAAGACTATTCATGATATTAGAAACAATATAGATAATAATTAATTTAAAAATATATATTATTAATTTTTTTGTGAGAAAATATGGATATTTCATTTATTGAAAGTGAATAATACATTTTAATGAACATATAATATGAATAAAATATAATTAAGAAGTATCGAAAAAAACTCTCATTTGAAATATGAAATTGTTAATCATTGTTATTTAATTGTATTGACAAAACTATTTTGATTTGTAATTCGGCGATTCGTTTGACAATTTTTATGCTCCGCTCAAAGGCATTGGTTAGCTATAAATCGACTCTGTGGTCTTTAATTGAGTCTAATTGCAAAAATATTGACAAAAATTTTATAAAAAGAGAACTATTAACTTCACAAAAGAGAACCATCAAAACCCCATAAAAGTGATTAAGAACTTTACGAGAGAAGATTTAAAAATTAAAAAAAATCAAATATTTGTATTTATTGGATAAAAAATAAAACAAAATATAAAAAAATAAGAAATCGCTGCAGATGATTGGTGGTAGAAAAAAAAAGTGTTTAAATTTTATACTAGGAAAAAGGTCCAAAAAAGACCCTAATGTTTACCTTAATTCTTATTTTGGCACTTCATATTTTTCGATGTCCAATTATGATCCTAAAGTTCCCAAATTGGGTACATTTAAATACAACCCCTAACGCTATTAAACTTTTATATTATAATCTATAGACCATGTCCAAAAATGACCCTCATATTTACTCCATGTCTCATTTTGGCACTTTATGTTTTTTTTTTTTTAGAAAAAAATTAAAGTTAGTTTTTCAATAATTTATTTTTATTTTAAAATTTCAAGAATAAACTATTTGAATTTCAAGTTTAATTATTTTTTAAAATTGAATTAAAATTATTAATTACAATATGAATTATAAATGCATAAATTACTTTCTAATGCTAAATGCTCGAATATTTTTTATATTTTTTATATTATTTTGTAATCTTTTATGTGCTATTAGACACATATATTATACTTTAATTATAAATAAATAAATAATTATGTTATTTATACTATATGATTTTATTTAATATGTAATTATGTTTTAAACTACTAGAATAATAGGAAAATATATAAAACTGGCAACAAAAATCAATAATAAATATTTAAATGATTTATTTTTTAAGAAAAATGATAGGATATGTGAAAAAAAAAACTAAAATCAAATAATTAGTGTAAATTGTATTTTAATTTATACGTAGACTTGAAATAAAAATTTAAATTTTATATAATAATTGAAATTTAAAACTTAAATAGTTTATTCTTAACATTTAACATATTAAAATAATTAAAATTTGAAGTTAAAATATGTTATTCTTGGAATTTAAAAATAAAAATAAATAATTGAAATACTAAATTTAATTTTTATTCTCAAATAAAAACATAAAGTGCCAAAATGATATATAAGGTAAATATAAAGATCATTTTTGGATATTGTCTTTTAGTTTTGATGGAAAAGTTTAACACCGTTAGCGTTGTGTTTAAATGAATCAAATTTGAGAACTTTATGGTCATAATTGGACTTCGAAAAATATGAAGTGCCAAAGCAAGAATTGAGGTAAATATTATGGTCATTTTTGGACCTTTTCCCTTTATACTATAATTCAACTTTAAAACATGAAATTAATCTTTATAAAAAAGTTAAATTCATTTATTAATGTAACGCAACACAGTACACACCATAAGGGTCAAAATTTAGTTGCTATAAATGCTAAACCTACTTGCAAAAACTATGTAAAAAGTCCATGTTAAGTATACAATATGTTTAAGCAACCAAATTACAAGAATGTAAGCAAGGTTAAAAGAAATTATAAGAAGAAATTTATGTCAAATTACACTTGAAAATCAATTACACATGTAGGTAGAGTATTTGCTTTTGAAGGGAGAAATATTCGATCCAAGTTCAATCTCTCAAATTATCATAAGATTAATTCTCATATAACATTTAAATTTTAGCGATAAATGTACATATGTTATCCAAACTTTTTCGCATTTTTTTTATTTTGGTGTTTAAATAATTTTTTTTACAATTTAGATATCTGAACCTGTTAAAAATTTTTAAATTTGTGTCTTTAATAGATTTTACAAGTTAAAGTGTATATGTGTTATATTTTAAGTAGTAAATTGAATTAAATACCCTTCTTTTATATTAAATTTTATTTTTTTTATTCTAATAATTTTTGTTTATCAAATTAACTGAACTAGAAAAATTATATATTACATATTATTTTTATTTTTATTTTTATTTTATTAATTATAGTGGTTAAATTTAATTTTTTGTTCATGATTTTAGTCAATTTAATTTTATATTCACTAAATTTTTTTAATTATAATAAATAAAATATTATTTATATTTTATTTCAGTTAAATTTTATTTTTCTTTTCACTCTTTCAAATTTAATATTTACATTTTATTTTATTTTATTTTTCTATAATATTTCAATTTTTTTATTTTACTTTATTTTAATAATATTAAGTATTTTTTTTTCAAATTTAATATATAAGAGTGAAAAAATAAGAAATTGAAATCTGATATAAAAAAGGACATTTAAGTCAATTCATTTTGATTTAACCACTATAATCTAATATTCAGTATATTTTATCTTAAATGCCTTTTGTTATATTAGATTTCAATTTCTTATTTTTTAAATTTAAATTTTTTCACTCATATAATTATATTTGAAAAAATATAATGAATATTATTAAAATAAAACAAAATAAAAAATAAAATTGAAATATTATTATAAAAATAAAAATATTAAATTTGAAAGAGTAAAAGAAAATACAATTTAACTAAAATAAATAATAAATAAAATTTTATTTCTTATAATTAAAAATAAAAAATAAAATAATTTTTTAGTGAATAAAAATTTAATTTGATTAAAATCATTAATAAAAAATTAAATTCAGCCAATATAATTTGTAAACTAAGAATTAAAAATAAATTTAAATTTTTTATTTTAGTTTGATAAATAAAAAAATCCTTTTTATTTCTGATAATTTTCTAAAAAAATATTTAAATAAAAAAGAAAATAAAGTTTAATATAAAAGATAGATATTTAAATCAATTTACTGCTTAACATAGGACATATATCCACTTTAACCTGTAAAACTTGTTAGAGACACAGTTTTAGAAATTTTTAACAGATTCATATACCTAATTGTAAAAAAAAATTATTTAAATACTAAAATATTAAAAGCGAAAAAGTTTAGACACTATATGCTACTTATCCCTAAATTTTATTATATGATGACTGAATTTTTTTAAGAATATACTAACAAATACCGGTCTAAACTTTAGTGATATTAATCTTACAGTAATTTAGCTCGCCTAAAACAGATAATTTACCATTCAGTTACGGAGCTAATATATTAATCAAAGTCAATGGATCGATTCTCCACTTCCCATGATGATATCCCTTGAAAGAGTTATTTTATGGATCATGCTAAAGAATATGAACATTGCAGTACGCGTATGCAACCTTCTAAAATCCGACCATTGGTCGAAAAGGTGCATGGGACAAATTACTTTGGACTTCAGAGTAACTTTACATCACCCTTTAAAACAATTAATTAATTTTTATTTTTTTTAAAAGCCAAAATAAAAGGCGTAACAAGGCAATTTTTTAAACAATGAGTCAACTTGTGGTATTTCCACTTAACATTCTTTGACTGGCTTGCAAAAAGATTCAACTTCTATTTATTTTGATAAAATCCGTATACAGATTTCATTGTGAATATTGCATACACTATATTCAAATAAATAAATAACATAAAGTAGCCATAAAGAAATTATAAAAATATTTAAAAATGTTATTTTAATTTTATATCCTGCTTTAAAATTCACAATAATCTTATATATAGTTAAAAATAAAATATATGCATAAATGTTTAATATTTTGTATAATAACAACTAGACAATAGCTAAATCAACATAATTAATATATTAGACTGCCACAAGTAAATTTAATGCACAAATTATCAATTGATATGTTGAGAATGCAATCCATATAACTATATAAGCGTGGCATGTGGTTTATTTAGTTAGCAATTGTTTGAGTAGTACTAAAAGCACAACAAGTCTTATATGATTTTAAAGTGCTCCTTTCTCTATGTGCAATTTACACTATTTACTTATTGTTCAAAGGAAAAGATCCCACATCGGGAAATTTATGTTGAGGATGCACTCTATATAAGCGTGGCATGTGGTCTATTCAATTAGCAGTTGCATGAGTAGTACTACATGCACAGTAAGTCTTATATGGTTTAAAGTGTTCCTTTTTCTATGTGCAATTTGCACTATTTACTTCTTATATTATAGTTAATTACAAGAAAACTTTGGCAAAAACTTGTGATTAAATACATTAAAGTAATATAATTTTAGTATCTAAAATACCCTAAATGCAAAATATAAGATCTTTAATGATTAAAGTGGTACACCATATAATTTAGGGACTAGAGTTTAGAGTGTGTGTATATATATATATATATATATATATATATGGGAAGTGATACTTGTATCGCGGACCGTTACAGGACAAATTTTTTTTCAAAATTATTATTTTGCCCCATGATATAGGGGGCATTTATTTTTTTCAGGAGCATTGTAACCGTCGCCTTGAGCAACATATATCATTTCTCTCTATATATATATGAACTTGTAGACTATATAAAAACAAACATTCGTATATATATAAATGGAATTAGAATAGTTGGATTAATACTTATTTTTTTTATCAACTAAAATAGAAAATTTATTTATGAGATAAAGAGTACAGTTAATAAAAATTTTATTGATATGTTAGATTAGTACTAATTTAATTATAATTATTGATATATGTTATAGTGATTGATATATAAAAATAGTCAATAATTGTAATTACATACAAATTAATCTAATATTTTATTAGTATAAATACAAATATTTGTAGCCTAACAATGGCCTTGTAACACCCTATACTTTTAGTATTATTATTTAATATTATGTATGTATATTATGCATATGCCTATTTTTTTTAAAACCCAAAAACTCATCCACTCAATTTTTTTTTCTCTTTCGTTTCTTCTTTTCTTTTCTTCCCTTCTTTCTCCTTCCACCTCTTGCTTCTGCCGACTCCACCACCTGCCACCACCACCTCAGACCGCCACCTCTGCCACCAGCCACTTCCGGTCGCTGCCAACTCACCAGCAACGGCAGCAGCAGCCGCCTCCTCCTCATCCCTTTCTTTCTTCGTTCTGTCTAAGCTATCAAGAAGAGAGGAGTCGCCGGTCACTGCTGCCGCCGCCGGTTGCCACTTCTGCTGGTGCCATTGTGTTCATCAACCTCCGGACAACATTTCCCCTCCATTAATTCTTCCATTCGCCGCCGGCAGCCACCTCAATTTGAGGTAATTGTATTTTTAGGTTTAAAATGCTTAAAGCTTCAATTATGCATTTTAGGTTAATAATTAGACTTTGGTGTAGTTAGATGAAATGAAATTGGTGTTGAGATCTTTTTGTTGATGTAAGCTGTGTATTTTTCTGACGCTGGTGGAATATTCCGGCGACAGGGAAAGAATATTCCGGCGACTGTCGGAAAGCGATTATATTTTTAATAAATTCTATAAATGATGAGGATCAATGTTTGTTTAGATGATTTTGTCAAATTCTCCATAGATTGGGAATTAAAAATCTCGGAAGGTTTAGGCCGAGTTGGGTCAGTGTTGTAATTCTTGCTGTTTGACTGTAATTCTTAGTTTAATAATTTTATTGTTGATTATTGGTGATAGATTGAGTATTTGGATTGATAATTGAGTTAATAATATATTTATTTGGTGAAATGTATTTATGAGACTCAGTTAAGTTTAATTGTAGTTTTGGAGATAACTGAGCTCTAATTGTGGATTGTGT
>CATIWO010057438.1:0-30739 GCA_949673435.1 Macaranga tanarius | reverse complement strand
ATTAAATTTTATAATTTTTTATATTTATAAATTTACCCCTATATTTTTAATATTTATACATTGACCCCTATATTTTTAATATTTATAAATTGACCCCGGTATCCCCGTTTCCTATATTTTCGAGAAAAGCCGTTTCCCCGTGTCTGTTTCTCCGTTTTTCCTTTTCCGGTGTCCGTGCTACCTAGACTAGAAGAGCCTACACTCGTCAGAATCATGCTAGACTTGCATATGTTGGTAGATAAAGTAGATTTGCTAATATTAAATATTTTTATTGTATGGAATTAGTACATACTAATAATGTATGTTATTATAAAAAACTTCATTTTAACTTTTTATCTAAAGATTATTTTGAAACTCACAATCCTAGACCAACTAAGGTTTGGGTTCAAAAGGTTGCTTGATCTCAAGATATTCTTGCTTGAATTGATTATCTCAAGATATTCTTGCTTGAATTGATTATGTCAATTTTGATGTGTTGAAACTGTTGGATATTTGATTAGGAGCTAGCACCCGAATTTGCATGATTAATTTGTTGCATAATTCATTTTTGTGCTAAATAGTAATAAGTAATAAAATCAGTTTATTTAGTTTATCAACAAATGTACAAACATTAAAATGTCTAAAGAGAACTTGGTATATTTGCATGATCAAATTTTTTACAAAATTGCATGATTTTGACAAAAGTAGCTCTTACTCCAAAAGGTTTAAAAACTACCAAGTCGTTTTTTTTTTTTTCTGCTTTTTATTTTATTTTATTTGGTGTACATCTCTAACACCACCTCCCTACTCCCTCTCTTAGTTTTTTTTTTTTTAATTGTCCGGTTGCCTCAATTACCATGGTTTTTTGCCATTAATCAATAGAGGTAGGTTTTTAAAATTATAAGTGTAATTTTTGTTTTATTTTTTGAGTGTATAAGAAATTACATGTGAAAAAAATATTAATTAAATTAGTTCGAAAAATGAAATATTTTTATAATTTTAATGTTGTTTTTATGTTGATAAAATAATTTAATGTATATCTGTATTTTGGTTTAGGGTTAACTTTAATTAATGAAATTTTGATATAATTAATTAAATAATTAATGAAATTTTGATATAATATATTTGATTCTTACACTTATATACATGTAATTAAATTCAAATTAATAAATTTTAAGTTAATTAAATGTATATATTTTTAGAATAAATAATAATTATTATTTAATTAAAAAGTTTATCTTTGTATATTAGAATTAAAAAAATTATTAATTACAAAATTAGTAACCTATAATTAGAAAAAAAAACATAATAAAAGTTAGATGATAATTAAAATTTCCATAAAATTTTGTCATTAATACTAATTTTTTTAGTGGTAACCAAATAAAAAAATTAAATGAATTTATTATATATTGTAGAGCGCATCTATTAAATGCAAATTGCATTGGTTTTTGTGTCAATTATGTTGTCTGTTTTGTTAAATATACGTTTTTATTATTAAAGTGCATGTTATTTTGGAATAACATATTGTACTATAGTTGGGGGTATAAAGTGAAAATCATTAGAGTGCTATTTTTTTTTTTTTTGAACATAATGAAAATCTTTCATTGCTAAAAGGAGATTGTTACAAAGTTTAGTGCTAAAAGATATTGATAATAAATCAATCAGGGTTGGTGTGAGTGGTTTGGCGCTCTCATCCCTTAAGTGAGGTCAAGGGTTCAAACTCCGCTCATGTATGGAAATGCCTTGATTGGGAGCACTTTACTCCTTCGTGGGCCGACCCGGTGTGATCAGGAATTAGTCTGGATATGGTACCCAAACATACAACAAACCTAGAACAACCACCAAAAATAGTGGGAGAACCACTAAAATGTCGAAAAAAGGACAAAGCAGAAACAGAATAACTTGACTACCGGGTAAATCGAAGCAAGATCTTTGAACTGTCTGCGAATTCGTGGCAATCTCGGCTATAGCCTTCAACAGGAAAAGGTTAGTTGTTTGAGAGTTTTCTTGGACGTCGATTAAGTCGCTCCAACAATACCCATGGTCCGGCCACCATTTAGATTCCAAATACGAAAAAGGAGTTAAACCCTTTACTACACTAGAGAGGATCCCCTACATAACTACATAAACTACAACTAAGATGAGATAAAACTTTAGATCTATAATAATTAAGTAAAAAGAGAAATTGGGGAGCTATTTTTTGGCCAAAAATGGCTAAAAAACCCCCAAAATAAAACCCACGAGGAAAAAGAAGAATAGTGACAGAGAGAGTAAAAGAGAGAAGTAGGTGACAGAGAAATGGTTATTAGAGTGCTATTAAAACATGCAGTTACAAGAAAAAATTATGTTTTTTGGCTATTGATGAGGTATGGTAGAGCGTAATTATAGATGAACTCTGTTAAAATTTTGTTAGAACTTTCTAATATCTTTTTAAAGTATTGTTTTATGATATATTACAAAAAATATTGTAAATTAGAAATGCTTATATTTATAACAATGTTTATAGTTGAAGATATAAAGATAAAATATTGAGAGCATTTTTTAAATTTATAAGTGGGTTAATTGATTAGTTTGATCTTATTTATAATGAGGTTTAGTGGAGTTACATTCTATTAGAACTTTGCTGAAATTTTAATAGAATTTGTTAGGAATTTTGTATAAAAATTAATAACCTTAATTACCTATTTTGTTGCATCACACTGGATCAATAGAGGGATGCAATAGAATTCTCTGAATGGATATGTTAGAAATACAAATGTCTATATCAATTGTAATATAACATCGTATATATTTTCAACTTGTTTCCTACATTAATTGTTCTTTAATTACAATTAAGAAAATATGGTTGCTCATGTGAAAAACAAAGTTGATTTTGTTATTATATGAGTGATTATATCTTCTTAACTATTACAATTGGAGAAAATGAGGGAAAATTTTGTCAAATTTTGTTTTGATATATATTATAATGGTAGACATTGTATTTCAAAATAAGTTAGGGTTGTACCTTTTATTCAGTAAACCATTAATTTCTGCTATTAAATCATTGTAAATGTTAAGTAAAAGAACCGTTAAATTATTTCTTACTTATTTATTTTACAAAAATATGCTTTAATTAAAAAATTAATAAAAATAAGGTTATAAAATGTCTACATCTTTTTAGATAGTTAAAGTACATTATTAGATGACCGGATAGGCTATGGATGTATGCCCATTTGGACAATAGTTGGTTATGTCCAGAGTTTATAGTTGGTGTTGAAGCTTTTGTTGAGTTTGCAAAATATTTTAAGTTGATGGATGGAAATAAAATGAGGTGTCCTTGTAGCAAAAAAAGTGTCGCAAAATGAATTTTCTTGATGAAGAAACTGTAAAGGTACATCTTGGGTAATATAGTTTTGTTGAAAATTACGACACTTGATATTATCACGAAAAAATGTATGTACTATATTCAGACACCAGGATATAACTTGTGGATAAGACTGCACAATGCACTAGATATGGAATTAGAACATGAAATTCCAATAATCTTATATAATATATAACATATTTTTCCACCTAGTTTTTTTTTATTCAATGGAACACTTGCTAGTTCATTTACCATATAAAGTGAAGATAGCCAATCCAATGTAGTACAGGTGGATGTATCAATTTGAAAGATAACAAATGAATATTTAATATTACAAAATAAATATATCTAGAACAAGTTACTTCATTCATTCATTTATACAATGTATGTATTTATGTAATAAAACAAATGATATGCATTTGGGTATCTACGAAAGCTAAAAAATAATATTCGTAGTAAAGCAAAGATAGAAGGGTCAATTGCTAATGCATATTTGATTTGATGAGAATCAAAGTCAACAAAAAGTCTCAAAGGATCATCGATCTACAAGGAATTAGAGGTCCAATGTCAAGGAATTGAGTCAAACATACTAATGTGGTGCTTTCAAAACTAATTTATAACCTTTTAGCTAAGGAAAGTATGCATTTTATGTTAATGTGGAGGAATCATCACCAAGGCTTACTAATATGTTATTGATGAGTTTTTAAGGCTTTGAAGGAGTTTCAGGGTCAACACGCTCATGTCCCGACTTACATGGCCGTGTTGAAGGTGCTTAAAATATCCAAAGAGGAACACATCCTGAGATACGTCCATATTTGTACGTGTATTTGCAACACACCCTGCAATATGTCCATGTCGATGCTCATGTTCAGTATTGCCTATTTTTGGGAGTTTGAATACAACCACCAACATGGTCATGTTGCAAGTTCTGAGTCAAAATCTGAATTAATTAGGATTTTATTATTTTGATTACTATTTTAGTTTTTAGGGTTAAGTTTAGGAGTCTTAAGTCTAATAGTTTTTTTATAGCTTTATTTTCCAATAAATAAACATCATTCTTGATGTAAAAATAATTAAGTTTGGAGATTAATAAAATTTCTAGAAATTTATTTCCTTTGTTTCTTACATGAACTAAATTAACCTTATTAAGCTAATTGCTTGCGGCGGCCATCCTTTTTCCTTATCACCCTCTTCTTCTTTTCTTTATTCTAGAGTGTGGCAGAAAACACTTTAAGTTATATTGATCAATTTATAACGAAGGGTTTTAGGTTTAATATACCTAAGATTTGGATTGGTTGATTTAAAGAAATTTAGGGTTTTTTTCTTTATCTTTATCTTTATCTTTTATTGTTGATTATTTATTCTGTGAATTTCGGTACTTTCTTGGACGTGTGTAGATTGATTTGATATTATTAAAGTTTTCCTACCAAGATCACATCATTTAGTATCAGAGCTTTGGCTTATCAAAATTCAAGTTTGATTTAATTTTCAAGTTACCTTCATTAGCATTCTTAAAAAAAATCTTGCATAAATATTCATTATTCAAATTAGTGTTATTTCAATTTATTTTTGATTCCACATCCTATCTTGTGAATTTAGTTATGAATTATGCATTAAGTGAAAAAAAAAAAAGAAGGGAAAAAAATTCAAAAAAATCATTATTATTGTGTACATCCAATTGAGTAAGTATTGTTAGATTCTTTATTATTATCTTAATTTATTCTCTTTGCATCGTAAAGTCTAGTATTTATTTGTCACACCTTCCGTTAATTGCTTCTAATTTATTTGTTCTATTTTTTTTTACTTCTTAATTTTTTTATTAATTCGTATTGTTCTTTGAGTTTTTATTTAATTTCTTTAGATTTCGCGTTGTTAAAAAATTGAGGAAGTTCTCCATAGGTAATTTGAATTGGTGAGAAGATCATAGTTCTATTAAGAACTTATAGGGAATAAACTTAGGTTGTGTGATTGGTGAGATCAATAGAGAGCTTAAACATGAGTGAATGACTTAATGAGCGAGAGGAGTTGAAACATGTAAGGGAGTGATTGTAAGGTCTTACTTTCTACTAATTGTTTATTTTTAATTTCTAAAGATGTCACAAGGATCACATGATCAAAAATTGGAGAGCATAGCATCGAGCATGAACACTTTACTCGCTGAGATGAAGAAGATGCATTTGTTGTATGGTAATTTGAAGGATTAAGTTGATAAAATAAATACCACAATAGAAGAGATCCAAAAGGGACAGTCCATAAGCAACCAAACACACCAACAATGAGAGATGAATTTTGACGAAGATGTTAGTGATAATTTGGGAACATTTAATACAATACATGCACCAATAAGGGAAGCTAGAAAAGGATAAATTATTGAAAATGAACTAATGGTGGATCGAAACATAGGGAGCATCAAGATGAAAATACCTTCCTTCTAAGGCAAGAATGATCCAGATGCTTACCTAGAGTGAGAATGTAAGGTGGAACTAGTTTTTGATTGCTATAACTATTTTAAGGAGAAAAAGATGAAGTTAGTAGCCATCAAATTCATGAATTATGTCGTGATTTGGTGCAATCAATTGCTCATATCAAGAAGGCGCAACTTAGAGACCAATCCAAATATGGGAGGAGATAAAGCAAGTCATGCGAAAGAGGTTTATTCCTTCTTATTATTATCACGATTTATATCGTCGCTTACAAAATTTGTTGCAAGGACTTAAGAGTGTAAAAGAATATTATAAGGAGATGGAGATGGCTATAATTAGAGTTAATGTTGAAAAAGATCGTGAGGCAACCATAAAACATTTCTTGTATGGGCTTAATTAAGAAATTCCTGACATTATAGAGTTACAACATTGCATTAACCTTGAGGATAGGGTACATGCCGCCATATTAGTGGAGAGGCAAGTTAAGAATAGACGCACTTCAATAAAGATGAACTCCAATAATGTCACTACATGGAGACCAAATTGGGGGAAAAAGGATGACAATATGCAATATAAGGAAAAAGGTGAATTTAATAAGCCTAAAGAAAGTATGGACAAGGGTAAAGTCGTGGCTAATCAAGAATGCACAAGGGACATCAAGTGTTTTAGATGTTTGGATTGATGGCATATTGCTTCTCAATGTCCTAACAAGAGAACTATTTTAATGCGTGATGGTGCGTATGAGAGTGAAAATGAGGATGATGATTTGGATGATATGCCCGAGTTAGAGGATTATAGTGACGATAGAGGAGGTAATATGTTGACTCTAATGGAAGGAATATCTTTAGTTGCAAGGAAAGCTGTGAGACCCGCAATACGAGGCCTCAATCTAACCCCAACACATATCCCAAAGAATATACTCAATTGTAAAATGAGTATGAATACATGTCATGCACATCCATGTATTCATCATGCATCACATCTATACAAACAAATGAAACAACGAAATAGTTATAGGTATAAATTTTTTTTAAAACAGCAGGGGACTGGCGCTCGTCAGACACTGGTGCTTGCCAGTGTCTGGAACCAGCCAGGGAGACTAGCGGTCACCAGCCACTGGTGCTCGCCAGTGTTTAGAACCAGCCAAGGACTGGCGATCTCTAGGTGACTGGCGATCTCTAGGTGACTGGCGCTCACCAATGCCTGAAGGTAGCCCCTCCCTTGCTTTTCCTCAACACGACTGAAATTAACCTAATAACATTGCACACATCCAACATGCCTCATGAACAATGCTTCTTATATATATAAATACATAAACCACTCATCCAAATATATACATAAGCTCATAATTCATTACAAAATGTAAATGATGTACGACATATGAAGATGGGGATGATTTACCAAGCACACCTTGGGCCTCCAGAAGTCACTATCAATGCAAGCTTCTAGCTTTGTTTAACTATCTCCTAAAAAATAGTTGTAAAAGTGTGAGCTTACGACTCAATAAATAACTATTAATATAACTATACATATACCACTTCTCAAGAACTAATTAAGTGATATTAAATCAAGAGTTTGTAGATTAGGGTTAAACATGAACCATACCTTTACTTCTAAATACATACCAATCATTTATAGAATTTATGCTAAACATATACCAAAATATACACAATATATACCAAACATATACTCAAAGTATACCACTTACTCATACATATCACAACCATATCAATTAATAATTAAATCTCATCTCATGAATTCAAAACTCATATATTCATATCACACATTATATCCTGGTATCCGGCAGGAACCACCCCACATGCGCATTTCTCACAAGTGGCCATATACTGAGACTATCCACCTGGTTCAATCCCAGTTCTCACATCCTCACATATAAATTATCGGGTAGCTATACGCCTGGCTCAGTTTGCCTATCTCACGATTCATATTTTCATATGTGACCACTATTGAGACTATCCGTCCGGTTCAGTCTCAGATTTCATAATCAGTGAAGGCTATCCGCCCGACTCAGCTCCACTATCACACATATCCTCACTATTATTCAATCCATTCACATAAATGTGCATAATTCACATTTTAACAATCAAATATTTCTTCACACCATATTTCATCAATCCATTCAACACAATTCAATATTCTTAACAAATATATGTATATATATTATTATATTAATAATTACTTACTCAAAAGTGCTTCAACTCCTTCAAAAGTAAAGCTCTCCTAGTGAGTAGTGTCTCCAATATCCTTATCAATGCCTACACACAATCATACATCAATACATGTAGAAACTAAGACACTTGCACTTAAATGTAACTAAGTGCAACTTTATGCTCTAGGTTCAATGTATCCAAATAATTCATACACATGTCCAAAAATCATGAAAATAATACTGAAGCTATACATATGAGCCTACTAATGATTCCAACTAGAATTACTTAAATCAGATATGTATGGAATTAATTATGGATTTTTTATTAAAATTGGGCAAAACAGAGCTGATAGCAAGAGCAAAAAAATGTCGAGCCCAGCCAGATAACTTTAACAGCAAAATCAGCTTAAGCTTAAAACATAAAAGTTTTAAAGGACTCTCTAAAGTTTCCAAAATATACAACCTTGCTCAAATCAGAGCTCTAAAACTCAAGATATGATCAAAATACTTGGACTGATGCAAATAGAAAATAGAACACGAATTTACAATATCAAAATCTAACTTCAAATAACCACAAATAAATGCAAGGCTTACCAAATTGATACTCAGACAACTTATAGATCTCCTATAACTCCTCAAAATCCTTGCTAAATGAGTAGAGAATTATCAAAATCTCTCAAAGCTAACATCAAGAATTCACTCTCTTCATCCTCTCTACAATTCTCTACAACACTAACAAACTCACACACACACATATACACATAAATAAATCCACCAATTACAATTCAACAAATATAGCCTTAGGTGTCCCTTAACATAATTACTTAACCTTTATCAAAGAATTAAATAATAAAAAACTAGATAATTACAATCAATTATCTCCACAAAATCTCTACACCTCCTTAATAAAATAGGATTATTACATAATAATCCACAACTTTCAATTGTGACAAATCAATCCAAACTTCCTTACAAATAGGTCTCTCTCTACCAATATACATATGCCCTACTTAGATGCAAACTATAACTCTACTCTATAAATATATGACATGTACAATGCATGAACAGTGCATCTAAGATGCGGGTGTTACAAAAGCTCTTAATATGCAATTTAAGATTGAAAATGGGGGAAAAGCAATGTCAGAATATTTTTCATACATAGTGTACAGTTAAAGATAGAATTTGTAATATAATCATTTATGGTGGGAGTTGCACGAATGTGGTTAATACCGAGTTAGTTGAAATGTTGGATTTGGCCACTACTAAACACCCCAAACCATATAAACTAGAATGGTTGAATGACATAGAGGAAGTCAAGGTGACACATCAATGCAAGGTTATTTTCACTATAGGGATTTACAATGATGAGGTGTAGTGTGATATAGTACCAATGCAAGCGGGCATATTCTTTTGGAGTGACCTAGGAAATTAATTTGATAGATGAGCAAATCATGATGGCTATAAAAATAGATACTCATTCATGTGAGGAGGCCAAAAGATGATCTTAGTGCCATTATCTCCTAAATAAATATTGGAAGATCAATTAAAGATGGTACACAAAAAAAAAGGTAGTGAGGAAGAGAAAATTTTGAGTGAGGTTGGGAGTTCAAAAGAAAAGAGTGTGGTGAGTGGGAAAGAGAAAAATAAAGAGTTGATGCAAAAAAAAAGAGAGAATTTACCACCACAAGTAAGATAAGGGTTGCCTTCTTAGAAAAATAACCTTTACTTTTATTTTTGTACAAGGAGGGTTTAATTACTAACCTTAATTTAAATAACTATTTGCCTAGTGTTGTTCGTGTTCTATTGAAGGAATTTACTGATGTTTTTTCTGAGGAAATACGTAAGGGTTTACCACCAATTAGAGGGATTGAGCATCAAATTGACTTTATTTCATGAGCTCAAATACCCAATAAACCCGCCTATATGAGTAGTCCTGAGAAAATGAAGGAACTTTAAAGGCAAATGGAGGAGCTTCTGAATAAGGGCTACATTAGAGAAAGTATGAGTCCACGTGCCGTTTCAATTTTTTTAGTATCTAAAAAGGATGGATCTCGGCACATATGCATGGATTGTAGAGCCTAAATAATATCACTGTAAAGTATAGACATCCCATACCTAGGTTAGATGACATGTTAGATGAATTGCATGGGTCATGTGTGTTTTCTAAAATTAATTTAAAAAGTGGATATCATCAAATACGTATACATGAGGTGATGAATAGAAAACAACTTTAAAAACTAAACATGGGTTCTATGAATGGTTGGTTATGCCTTTTCGCTTAACTAACGCACCTAGTATTTTTATAAGATTAATGAACCATGTTTTGTGCACATATATAGGAAAGTTTGGTGTAGTTTTGATAACATATATAGGAAAGTTTGATGTAGTTTATTTTGATGACATACTTATGTATAGTAGGAGTTTAGAGAGTCATGTTGAGCATTTGAGTCTTGTTCTTAATACTCTTAGGAAAGAACATTTATTTGCTAACTTTAATAAGTGTTGTTTTTGTTCTAGTTCTATTATATTTTTAAGTTTCGTTGTGTCCACTAAAGCTATTAAGGTTGATGAAGAAAAGGTCAAGGCGATCAAAGAGTGGCCTACTCCTAAGTCTATCCCTAAAGTACAAAGCTTTCATGGATTAGCTAGTCTTTATCGACATTTTATGAAGGACTTTAGCACTATTACAACACTTTTGACTGAGGTAGTAAGGAAAAGTATGGGTTTTAAATGGGAAAAAGTTCAAGAAGATGCATTTCAGCTAATTAAAGAGAAATTATATAGTGCACCCTTACTTGTATTACCTAATTTTAGTAAGATTTTTGAGATAGAGTGTGATGCATTGGGGCTGTTTTAATACAAGAACAAAGGCCTATCGCTTATTTTAGTGAGAAGCATAATGGGGCAGTCTTATATAATCCTACATATGACAAAGAACTTTATGCATTAGTGAGGGCATTAGAGATGTGGCAATATTACTTATAGACTAAGGAGTTTGTTATTTTTACTAATTATGAGTCCTTAAATCATTTGAAAGGACAAGGAAAGTTGAACCGAAGGCATACTAAGTGGATGGAGTTTATTGAGATGTCTCCTTATATTATCAAGTACAAACAAGGCAAAGAAAACATTGTAGCTAATGCACTTTCAAGAAGGTACACATTACTTAACTCTATGAATGCTAGATTGCTAAGATTTGATCATATTAAGGATTTATATGCTAGTGATTCTAATTTTTGTAATGTGTATGAATTATGTTAGTGAGAATAAACTTTGCATTCCTTAATATAGTATGCATAAGCTTTTAATGAGGGAAGATCATGGGGGCACTTTGATGGGACATTTTAGAGTTACAAAGACTTTAGATGTGCTTAGTGAATACTTTTTTTGGCCACATTTTAAAAAGGGATGCTGAACGTATTTATGTTAGATGTGTTAAGTGTAAGCGAGCTAAGTCTAAAATTATGCCTCATGGATTATATATGCCTTTAGATGTGCCTAATAAACATTGGTTACATATTTCTATGGTTTTTGTATTAGGTTTACTAAGGTCTAAAATGGGTTGAGATTGTGTATTTATTATTATTGATAGGTTTACCAAGATGGCACATTTTATTCCTTGCAATAAAACTGATGATGCAACTAATATCGCAAATGTGTTCTTTAAAGAGACTGGTCATTTACATGTTGTTCCAAAAAGTATCATGAGTGATAGAGATACCAAGTTCTTAAGTCACTTTTCGTGTACGTTATGGAGCAAGTTGGGAACTAAGTTGTTATTCTCAACAACGTGCCATCCTCAAATGGATGGACAAACAAAGGTGATAAATAGAACTTTGGGTACATTGTTGCAGGTAATTATTGGTAAGAACTTAAAAAATTGGGAAGAGAGTCTACTATTTGTTGAGTTTGCATATAATAAGAGCGTATATACTACTACGGGTTATTCACTTTGTAAAGTGGTATATGGGTTTAATCCTCTTATACCTTTTGACTTGTTACCTTTACCTTTAAAAGAGTAAGTTAATTTAGATGGTACAAAAAAGGCAAAGTTTATGCAAAATCTACATGAGAAGGTTAAGCAAAGAATTGAGAGGGAGAATAAACAATATGCAAACCAAGCTAATAAAGGGTTTAAGCAAGTTGTATTTAAACCGGGAGATTGGGTTTAGGTACATATGCGCAAGGAGAGGTTTCCTTCCTAAAGAAAATCTAAGTTACAACTATATGGTGATAGTTCATTTTAAGTAATGGAGCACATTAATGACAATGCTTACAAGTTTAATATAAAAGGTAAGAGTAATGTGAGTGTACTTTCAATGTTGCTGATTTAGTTCCTTTTGATTTTAATGTATGTTTTGATTCAAGGGCGAACCATCTTAAAGAAGGAGGGAATGATAAGAATTAAAGTCAACAAAGATTTTCAAATGATCATCTACAAGGAATTGGAGGTCTAATGTCAAAAAATCGATTCAAACATACTAACGTGACACATTCAAAGTTAATTTGCAACCTTTTAGCTAAGGAAAGTATGCATTTTGAAGATGTCAAAGTGGAGGAATCATCGCCAAGGCTTATTAATGTGTTATTTGTAGCACCCTCCAAGTACCACATATATGTGATCCACTTCAATAATGCCAAAACATAAATAAGAAAATATTTATATGAAAAGATACTTTTATATATAGGTACACTAGTTTATACAAAGTACATAACTTACATACGTATACAAATACAACATAATTCTATTACAAAATCTTTTATGCCACAATGATGAAATGCTTATGAAATGAAGATGTTGACATCAAGTACGCTGTTGTCCTACCTGAGCTCCCAACAGGAACACACTACAATCTTTCTACTAAAGCAACACCTCAAGCTAGGCTATCTAACCTGAAAATCATAATTTGCAAAGGAATGAGCTTACAACTCAATAAGTAATTATTAATATAATATAATATACAATACTTCTCAAGAATTAATTAAGCATAATATAGAATTTAAATACACACCCAGTGTATATTATTCTTGTATATATGCATAAATAAGCCAACATCAAAAGTTCGAACCAATTCAAAACCAAAATAAGGTCCAAAAACATCTCTGGGCTGCATCAGAAGACTGGCGCTCGCCAGCCCATTGGCGACCACCAGTGGTCACCTCATTCAGGGAACTAGCAATCGCTAGTGGCCCTGCTTACGAGCATTGACTGGCGATCACCAGTCACTAGCGATCACCAGTAGCCAGTTTCAGCCACTGCACTAAATTTTCACCGAATTACCCCCAATTCACACAACTCTGATTCCTTGTCCATATATAACACATATGAAATCATTTAATAATAAAACATACACATAAATGTAATCAAATAAACATTTCTTGAAATAACCACACCAAGCCAACATTGTTGGTGCATTCCAAACACCAATTTACATCTCATTTCAATCCACAATATATTCAGAAAACTCATAACGTTAATAACAATCTTACAATTTCTAATATAAATATATATGGGTGTATATACTCAATATCTACACCCCACCATAATCATCATATTTATACCTTACACCAAATCCACATTCAACAACATATTCATTCGTATCATAATGCAATGTATGAATATTTATGCTTGTTAGTGATCCGGCTAGAGTTCTCAACACACATCACACACGTTTCATATTAAGCTCATTTTTTCTTTTCTTTTTCATATTTTTATTTTTATACCCGTGGCCATTCCTGAGACTCTCTACCCAGCTCAGTCTCAGATTATAGAGGCTCTCTGTCCGGCTTAGTCTCCACACACATATGTTTTTCACATAATTCCTCACATCATTCAATATGCATATGCATTAACCATTCTCACAACAACATATCAATTCATACCACTTCAAATGGCTTTCATAAATCCATACCACCTCAAGTAGCTTGCACACAAGGTGTCAATATCCACAATCAATCATTCTCTAATCTTACAACCATATATCCATATTTTTATCATTCTTGTCACCACAAAGGGACATTCACACCAAGTATAATCAAATGCTATAGTTTCATGAGAATTATTATATATGTGCATTATATTAATAATTACTTACAAAAAGCTTGAAAAAGCTCTCCCTATTGAATAGGGTCTCCTCTTCCTCTTCCAACTCCTACATATTTATATATACCAAAATCCAACAATTAAACATCACAATACATCCAAAATCATAAAGTATAACTAAGTGCCTAAAATTCAATAGAACCTAAAGACACACACATAAGTCCAATAACCCCCAAATTGCTACCAAAGCTAGGGTTATATGTCTACTCAAAATTTCAATAAGAATCATTCAATTAGGACATGTGTGGAATTAATTATGGATTTTAGTCCATTCAGCCAAAATAGGGCATTAAGATGAGTAATAAAATGTCCGGCCTCAATTGACCTGCTAAACAATGAAATTAGTTCAAACTCAAAATACAAGAAATGTAGAGGACTCTCTAAAGTTTCCAAAGAGTCCAACCTTGCTCAAATCAGAGCTATAAAACTCAAGATATGGCACAAAAAAGAGGACTGAAAAATAGAGGAGCAGGGCACGAAATTACAACTTATAAAAACTCAACTTAAATCAATCCAAAACACAAGAAAACTAACCAATATGACTTCAATAGATATTAAAGACCTTCTAACCTCCCAATTGCTAGCTCAAATAAGATTACAAGCTCTCCAAAAATCTCTTAAAAACTCTCTTTCTTCTTCTTCCCAAAATCTCTATAATTTCTCTACACAAAAACACATACATATACACATAACCCTCTCAACCAATAAAAAACCTACAAATTTCCTACCCCAAAGTCTTCAATATTAAATGCCCAACAATATTATTAAATACATATTTATTATAATAAATATCAATAATAACACTAATATAATACTCTAATTAAATATTCACACAAAATACCAAAATATCCATTAAACTCCTTAATGAAGTAGGCATATTACACAATACCCCATAACTTTCTATTGCTACAACTAACTCTAAACTTATCGTGCAATCTAGTCCCTCTCTATAACACTTGCA
This sequence comes from Macaranga tanarius, assembly GCA_949673435.1. Taxonomy (NCBI): domain Eukaryota; kingdom Viridiplantae; phylum Streptophyta; class Magnoliopsida; order Malpighiales; family Euphorbiaceae; genus Macaranga; species Macaranga tanarius. The sequence goes on along the minus strand of CATIWO010057438.1, from coordinate 15,760 downwards.
CAATCTCAACTCAAACAAAGTCCACTATCTCACATGCATAAGATGAAATACGTACGTATTAAATATGTATGAAAAAGTGTGGGTGTTACATTTCTCCCTTCCTTAGAGAAGTTTCATCCCTGAAATTAACTGCTCACCATCTTCCAGAAACAAATACGGATACTTCTATTTCATATTTTCTTCTCCTTCCCATGTAGCCTTTTTAGGTGAATGGTGACTCCACTTTACCTTCATTATCGGAATCTCTTTGTTTCTCAATTGCTTCACCTTCCAATCAAGTATCTCAATTGGTTCTTACACATAGGTTAACTTCTTGGAGATACTTGGGTCTGATCAGTTTCGTCGTAGTATTGACACATGAAACACGTCGTAAATGGATGATAATTCTCTTGGAAGAGCCAATCTATATACTAATGGTCCAATCCTCTCAAAGATTTTATATGGTCCAACATACCTTGGACTCAGTTTTCCATGCTTGCCAAATCATAAAATTTCTTTCCATGGTGACACTTTTAAGAAAACTTTCTCCCCAACATTATACTCCATTTTCCAGTAATGTCTATCTGCATAACTCTTCTAGTGATCTTGGGCCGCTTTTAAATATTTCTTGACCACTTGAACTTTGTCTACAGTCTCTTATATCAAGTCCGGTCCTTTAATTTATCTCAAGCCTTCCATATCCCAACAAATTAGACTTCTACATTTTCTTCCATAAAGAGCTTCATACGGTGCCATTCCAATGCTAGAATGAAAATTGTTATTGTAGGAAAATTCTAACAATGACAAGTGATCATCCTAGTTACCTTTGAACTCCATAGTAAAAGCTCTCATCAAATCCTCCAAGGTCTGAATCGTCCTCTCCGAACCATTTAAGGATGAAAAGCAGTACTAAAATACAATTTAGCAGTCTATGCCTCTTGTAAGCTTCCTAAAAAATGCGATGTAAAATGCAGATCTCAACTGGATACAATTGACATAAGAACTCCATGCAACCTTACAATCTCAGAAATATATATAGATGCTAACTTGTCCAACGAATCTGTTGATTGAATTGGTAAGAAGTGAGCCGATTTGGTGAGTCGATCGACTATCACCCAAACCGCGATATATTTTCAAAATGTTCTTGGCAACCCAATCATAAAATCCATTGTTACTCTTTCCCATTTCCATTTCGGTATCTTTAATGAGTGTAACTTCCCCGCATGTGCTTGATGTTCAGCTTTGACTTGTTGACGCGTTAAGCATTTAGCTACAAATTCCGCTACATATTTCTTCATTGTTGGCCAATAATAAAAAGGCTTCAAATCCTAGTACATTTTCATGCTTCTAGGATATATTGTATACGGAGCAGTATGTGCTTCATTCATAATTTATCTTCTTAATTCTCCAACATCCGGGACACACACTCGAGTATCGATCACTAACATGCCATCTTCTCTAATTTTAAACTGAGTATTGATTCCTACTTCTACTTTTTCTTTCATATTCTTGAAGTATACATCTTCTATTTGAGCTTGTCCAATTTTATCCACCATTGATGGTTTAACTTGCAATGCTGCTAACAAGTGGTCTTCCTCAACATCAAGATTCATATTCATTGCTCTCAATGCCACAAGATTCTCCATTTCATAGCAAATGATTCCCGTTGAAATCTTTACTGCTTTGCGACTTAAGGCATTGACTACCACGTTCGCTTTTCCCGGATGGTACTCAATAGTATAATCATAGTCTTTTAATAACTCCATCCATCTTCGTTGCCTCAAATTCAACTCTTTCTGCATGGATATGTACTTCAAACTCTTGTGATCAGTGAAAATGGAAAATGTCTCTCTATACATATAGTGTCTCCAAATCTTCAATGCATGTACAATTGATGCTAACTCCAGGTCATGAGTAGGATAATTAGCTTTATGTGTTCGCAATTGCCTTGAAGCATATATGATCACCTTCCCATTTTGTATGAGGACACACCCTAGTCTTTGTCCCAAAGCATCGGTGTACACCATAAATCCTCCATCTCCAGTTGGCAATGCTAATACTGGAGTAGTAGTAAGAGCTTCTTTTAGCTTCTCAAAACTTCTTTGACATTACTCAGTCCACCGGAATTGCACATTCTTCTTCAATAGATTAGTTAGGGGTCTTGCTCAAATCTTTAATAATACCCAACCAATCCTAGAAAACTTCGTATCTCTATCATATTTCTAGGTGCTTTCCACTCCATAATTGTTTTGATCTTTGATGGAACGGGTTTCACTCTATGGACAGCATCGTTGTGGTAAAGGCCGTAATGCCAGAGGAATCATTACCGCAAGGCATAGAGGGGGAGGTCCCTCGGTCTATTAGCGAACTATCTCTCCAGGGATTGTGAAAGATGTTCCACTAGAAATATTCTTGTTATTGCTTCGACTCAAAGTGATAAATTTCTTTATACTTGCTCCTGAAGTAGAAAACGTTCCTTCTGTTCCTGAATAGCTTCTTTCAAAAGGGTTTCCGCCTCTTCGGTAAATGTTTTGGTAGAAGATATGATTTCTCGGAACTGAGGTTTATTCATTTTTAAGTAGGTACGTAACTCAACTCTTGAAACAATATATCCCAGAAAAGTGACTTCTTCCATCCAAAACTTATATTTGTTGAATTTGGCGTATAATTATTACTCTCTTAATATTTGCAAAGCTATTCGAAGATATTGTTCGTGTACTTCCTTGCTTGAAGAGTAGATGAGAACATCATCGATGAAGACAATCACAAACTGATCTAGATACTGTTGAAAAATTTTGTTCATCAATGACATAAATGCTGCAGGTGTATTAGTCAATCCGAACGGCATAACCACAAACTCATAATGGCCGTATCTAGTTCTGAATGCCGTCTTGGAAATAGAAGATTCGGCTACTCAGAGTTGTCAATATCCTGATCTCAGATCTATCTTTGAAAACACTATAGCATCCTTTAATTGATTAAGTAGATCATCAATTCTTGGCAATAGATACTTATTCTTTACCGTGATTCTATTCAACTGCCGGTAGTCTATACATAATCGCATACTCCTATCCTTCTTTTTAACAAATAAAACTGGAGCTCTTCAAGGTGAGATGCTTGGTTGAATAAATCCTGTCTCTAACAACTCTTCTAGTTGCTTCTTTAGCTCTTTCAACTCCGTACGTGTCATTCGATATGGAGCAATTGATATCGGTGCCACTCCCGATACAGTCTCAATCTCAAAATTAACTTTTTGATATGGAGGTAATCCTGACAATTCATCTAGAAATACATCGAGAAAATCTCTAACCACCAGTACTTTCCTAACTCCTGGACTAACTTGGGATGTATCCATAATATTGGCCAAGTAAGCTTCACATCCTTCTCTAAGCAAATGAAAAGCCATCACTGCTGAAATTAAATAAGCAGGAACAACTTTTCTTTCACCCACCAAAACTATTTTTTTCCCTACTAGATCTATAACCACCTCCTTAGTATAGCAATCCATAATGGCATGGTGTTTAGCTAACCAATCCATACCCAAAATAAAATAAAATTCATCTAGTTTAATAATCACCAAGTCTGCATATAATGTCTCACCACTAATTACTAGAGGACATGCTCTCATAGCTGAATTAACTACCACAATACCCCCAGCAGGCATAGATACACATAAACTATGTTCTAAGGATTCGATTATCCCATACACTCTCAATGCAAACTCATACGAGACAAATGAGAAAGTTGATCCTGGGTCTATTAACACAAAAGTATCATGGTCAAAGATAGTGAAAATACCAGTGACCACGTCTAGAGCTACAGGAGCTTCTTACTTGGTGATGGCATAGACCCTTGCGTGGCCTTGAGATGGACCAGTAGATCCTGCTTAGCTCGAAGTGCTAGCTCCACTTCCTCTACCACCTTAACCTCTTCCTTGACTAGTCATAGGTGCTTTCTCTCCGGCACTGCTTTGAATGGTCATTTGGGATCCTTCTCCACTTCTCTTTGCCGGACAATCTCTGATGAAGTGGCCTTACTGACCATAATTATAACACATACCCGGTCTAGTATTCTAACAGTCAACTGAGTGATATCTTCCATATTGATTACACAATGGAGTTGATGAGCCACTCATTGATTTACTTTGCCCTCTTCGGCCATCAAACCTTTTAAAGACTCAGCTGAAAGATCCTCCTCTAAACTGGTTGGGTAGACTCATGCCCCTTTCTCTAAAGCTGCCCTTTGGAAAACTGGAGCCCCTATAGGATGAACTACCACTAGTTTGAATCGATGCGGTGAATGTGCCCGTGGTTCTCTTCTTTTTGGCCTCCATTTCATTCCTCTCTATGATCATTTCCTCAGCTCGCAAGGCAATCTCTAACACTTCTCTGTATGTCAGGCTATCTTCTCTCGAATCTCCAAACTCAAACCCCTTTCAAACTTATTTCTTTTCAGCCCATCGGTGAAAACTTCTTCTGGAGAATACTTTGATAACCTCATAAACTGAACCTCATATTCAGCAACAAAGAGCTCATTCTGCTTCAATTCTAGAAATTCAATATTGTTCCTATCTCTGTACACTGCCGGTTCATATTTTTCAGTAAACTCTCTTAGAAATTCCTCCCATATCAGGGTCATCGGTATATTCTTGCTTCTGGGCACCGTTTCCCACCAATCAAGAGCATATTGCTCAAATAAGGATACGGCGTAGCTCACCTTCTTCTCGGAGGTGCATTCAAACCGGTTTAGAATCCTCTCAGTGCTTTATAGCCATTCCTCAGCTACAGCAGGGTCAGTAGTACCCGTAAAGGCTTTTTCACCTTGCTTCCTAATCTTCTCATAGGTCTCATCCACTACATTCCCTACTGGTTGTTGCCCTATAGTTCTCATCATCTGCACAAACTCCTGTATGAAAGGATATGCAGCAGGTGGAGGAACTTGGGGTTGAGCTTGCTCAGGTTTAGGTCTATGTATTGACTCTGATGACTTTTTGGGGTCAACACGAAGTGCTTGATGTTCTTCCATCCTGAGATATGCAATGCACATCAACTACATGTTTTCTATAACTTATGCATGATATGTTATGCATGCATCACATTCTATCATCCCGAGGAATTCTAATCCCCGCTCTAATACCACTTAATGTAGCACCTTCCAGGTACTACATATATATGTTCCACTTCAATAATACCAAAACATAAATAAGAAAATTTTTATATGAAAAGATACTTTTATATATAAGTACACTAGTTTATACAAAGTACATAACTTACATATGTATACAAATACAACATAATTCTATTACAAAATGTTTTATGCCACAATGATGAAATGCTCATGAAATGAAGATGTTGACATCAAGCACACTGTTGTCCCACCTAAGCTCCTAACAAGGATACACTCTAATCTTTCTACTAAAGTAACACCTCAAGCTAAGCTATCTAACCTAAAAACCATAATTTGTAAAGGAATGAGATTACGACTCAATAAGTAATTATTAATATAATCTAATATACAATACTTCTCAAGAACTAATTAAGCATAACATAGAATTTAAATACACACCCAGTGTATATTAATCTTATATATATATATAAATAAGCCAACACCAAAAGTTTGAACCAATTCAGAACCAAAATAAGGTCCAAAAACATCTCCGGGCTATGCCAGAAGACTGGCACTCGCCAGACCACTGGCTACCGCCAGTGGTCACCTAGTTTAGGGGACTAGAGATCGCCAATGGCCCTGCCTGCCAGTATTGACTGGTGATCGCCAGTAGCTGGTTTCAGCCACTGCAATAAATTTTTACCGAATTACCCCCAATTCACATAACTCTGATTCCCTGTCTATATATAACATATATACAATTATTTAACAACAGAACATACACATAAATGTAATCAAGTAAACATTTCTTGAAATATCCACACCAAGCCCACATTGTTGGTGCATTCCAAACACCAATTTACATCTCATTTTAATCTACAACATATTCATAAAACTTATAACGTCAATAACAATCTTACAATTGCTACCATAAACATATATGGGTATATATACTCAATATCTACACTCCACCATAATCATCACAATCATACCTTACACCAAATCTACATTTAACAATATATTAATTCATAACATAATGCAATGTATGAATGTTTATGCTTGTTAGTAATCCGGCCAGAGTTCTCAAGACACGTCACACACGTTTCACATTAAACTCATTTTTTTCTTTTCTTTTCTTTTTTATATTTTTATTTTTATTTTTATACCCGTGGCCATTCCTGAGATTCTCTGCCCAGCTCAGTCTCAGATCTCACATGTGTATATATATATATATATATATATTACATGAATGGTCACATCTGAGACTCTCTATCTTCCCAGCTCAGTCTCCACACACACACACATGTTTTTATCACAATTCCTCATATTATTCAATATGCATATGCATGAACCATTCTTACAACAATATATCAATTCATACCACTTCAAGTGGCTTTCACAAATCCATACCACCTCAAGTGGCTTGCACACAAGGTGCCAATATCCACAATTAATCATTCTCTAAATTTACAACCATATATGCATATTTTTATCATTCTTGTCACCATGAAGGGACATTCACACCAGGCATAGTCAAATGCTATAGTTACATGAGAATCATTATATATGTGCATTATATTAACAATTACTTACAAAAAGCTTGAACTTCTTCTCAAAGAAAGCTCCCCTTATTGAATAGGGTCTCCTCTTCCTCTTCCAACTCCTATATATTTATATATACCAAAATCCAACAATCAAACATATAATACATCCAAAATCATAAAGTGTAACTAAGTGCCTAAAATTCAATAGAACCTAAAGATACATGCACAAGTCTAATAACCCCCAAATTGCTACCAAAGCTAGGGTTATGTGTCTACTCCAAATTCCAATTAGAATCATTCAATTAGGACATGTGAAGAATTAATTATGGATTTTAGAATCTATTCAGCCAAAATAAGGCATCAAGATGAGTAATGAAATGTCCGGCCTCAATTGACCTATTAAATAATAAAATCAGTCCAAACTCAAAACACAAGAAATGTAGAGGACTCTCTGAAGGTTCCAGGGAGCCTAACCTTGCTTAAATCAGAGCTATAAAACTCAAGATATGGCACAAACAAAAGGACTAAAAAGCAGATGGGCAGGGCACGAAATTGGAACTTATAAAAACTCAATTTGAATTAATTCAAAACACAAGAAAACTTACCAATATGACTTTAATAGATATTAAAAACATTCTAACCTCCCAATTACTAGCTCAAATAAGATCATAAGCTCTCCAAAAATCTCTCAAAAACTCCCTTTCTTCTTTTTCTCAAAATCTTTATAATTTCTATATATAAAAACACATACATATACACACAACCCTCTTAACCAATCAAAAACCTACAAATTTACTATCCCAAAGTCTCCAATATTAAATTTCCAACAATATTATTAAATACATATTTATCACAATAAATATCAATAATAACACTAATATAATACTCTAATTAAATATTCACACAAAATACCAAAATATCCATTAAACTCCTTAATGAAGTTGGCATATTGCACAATACCCCCATAACTTTCTATTGCTACAACTAACTCCAAACTTATCGTGCAATCTAGTCCCTCTCTATAACACTTGCACAATCTCAACTCAAACAAAGTCCACTATTTCACATGCATAAGATGAAATACGTACGTATTAAATACGTATGAAAAAGGGTGGGTGTTATATTATTAGTGAGTTTTTAATGTTTTGAAGGAGTTTCAGAGTCAACATGCCCATGTCCTGACTTACACAGTAGTGTTGAAGATGCTTAATACATCCAGAGAAGAACACACCCATAGAGATGCCCGTGTTCGTGTCAGTGTCTGCAACACACCCTATAACACGCTCATAGTGCTGCCCATGTTCAACACTACCTATTTTTAGGGGTTTAAATACGGCCACCAATACGATCGTGTTGTAAGTTCTAAGTTAAATCCAAATTAATTAGGATTTTATTATTTTGATTATTATTTTGGTTTTTAGGGTTTAGTTTAGGAGTTCTAAGTCTAATAGGTTTTTCATAGCTTTATGTTCCTATAAATAAACATCATTCTTGATATAAAAATAATTAAGTTTGAAGATCAATAAAATTTTTAGGAATTTATTTCTTTTAGTTCTTGCATGAACTAGATTGACTTTATTAAATTAATTGTTTGTGGTAGCCATCTTTATTCTTTATCACCCTCTTCTTCTTTTATTTTATTCTAGGGTGTGGTAGAAAATACTCTAAGTTGTTTTAATCAATTTATAAGGGAGGATCTTAGGTTTAATATACCTAAGGTTTAGGTTGGTTGATTTGAAGGAATTTAGGGTTTCTTTCTTTATTTTTATCTTTTATTATTGATTGTTTGTTCCATGAATTTTAGTACTTTCTTGGACGTGTGTAGGTTAATTTGATATTGCTAGGGTTTTCCTACCAAGATCACATCATGGTTGAAGAATCTTCATCATTCTGTATGCATTATTTTAATTCATTAGTGTAGACAACGAGAGAAGAACCCCGCGAAATGTGGTTGGGATTGATGGATCACAATCAATGGATATGTTATCGATTTTTAAAATACATGGGAAGTCATTAGGTATTTCAAGAAATTGATGCCTTAATGACATGAAGTATGATGTAACTCACATATACATATTGTTAAATTGCAATGAAGTTTAACCATATATGAAGTATGTATATTAAAAAAATAAACATAATTTTACGGTTAAGTCATTTAAAGGGCACTACATTAATAAATATAAATTTAACAATGTTAGCCAAGAAATAATTAAAGTACGAGCAATAGTGGGGTTTGCATAAAGGGATACAGTCACACTATAAATTATATGGAGTATTTCAATCAGTTGATAAACATACTCGAGTTAGAATATCTTGCATTACTAATAAAGCAAATGGTGTTATTTTAATAAAAATGATTTGACCTAAGTCCTCGCGACACCTGCATTAGTGAAAAATATGGACTTGTTGATGTACACAAGGGTCGAACATTACGAACTATTTATTCTTGCATCTTAAACTGCTTAAGTTTATTACACTTTTTATCCTTCAACTCAAAGGGTATCATGTGACTGGTTAGTTGTTTATAAAGCCAAAGCTAGACATGTTGATGTACTAAAATTAAATTCTACTGTAAAAACATTCTTCCAAAAAAATGAAGTCAGATTATATGAAATTGATATGAATGTATAGGAAATACCTTTAACTAACCTGAATAATGTCTATACTGACATTGATGAAATTGGCCATCAAGTAGACAATTAGTGAATGAAGATAAAGATAAGAAGAGGACAAAGTAGAAGACAAAGATGTAAGAGAAGAGGAAAATAAAGAAGACGAATTTGAAAATGATAATTATGAAGATGTAAATTTAGCGGATAATTAAATCAAATAATATATGATTGTAATTAATTGGCAAAAAAAAAAGAATCATTATGTATTCATATATTAATGTTAAATTCATTTAATGTTTAACTACAAATCTATTTTTTTCTTTTATTACAATTTGTCATTTTTACCGCTCCTTATATAAATGTGTTATTATTGAATTTAATTTCTCATTAACACAATTAATTATATAATCATTAAATACAAAACTAAAAGCATTTAATTTTTTTTACTTTGTCATGGCTTTAGTGATAGATATGCTCATTACTAAAGCTCTATTATTTTTTTAAGTTAATAAAATTTAGCAATGAAATTTAAAATCGTTCCAAATTCGTTGCTCATTAGCGATGACCATAACTAAAAGTGGATGAAAAATGCCTCTATCGCTAAGTCAGTGCCATATTTACTAAAATGTTGCTAAATTATTCGACAACCAAATATTTTCACATGGTATCATATCTATCACCAGGACAGTTTAATGATAGATTAGCAATGGATACTACTGTCACTAATCATTTTTTTTGTAGTGCCTCACTAGAGACTCAGGATTCAAGGTTTGGGGACTTTGTTGATTTTGTGTAGTAATCTGGCATCCTATTATTCCAATCAGATTGGTCATGGCTTGAAAGACTTTTAGACTAGCTTTCCTCTATCCTCCTTATTTGGCTATGTAATTCATCTATAATAACCCTCATTTCAATGATAGAAATTATAATATTAATGTCATCATATGGATTATTTCCAATAATAGAACTTGTTGGATTACCTTATACCTCCTATATATCTTGAATGCTTGGAGACATGATATTCCTCTTAATTTATTTGATGATTGGAGAACAAACCCTTCTTATCCTATTACCACATTAACTTAACATAGTTCTTAAGACCTGGTAATTTTTTTTATCTAAAACACATTTAAATTTTGACATAGTAGTAAATTGGTCCTACTGAGTGTGCTAAACTTATATTGTTGTTTAACTTTTAGGCTACAACAAACTTTTAGCTAGATTAGTAAGAGTGTGCTGGAGGTTTATTGAAATTAATGTCCCTTGAGTTGAATAAGTGAAAGACAAAAGATCTATAATGGTGAAGTTGAGAAAACAATAAGGTTGATAATAAATAAGTTGAAACTGTTCTTCAGGTTAATTATATGATGTTATAGGTGGGATTATTCTCTACAAGCTTATCTTCAATACTTGAATTTATAGTTGAAGAGAATGTCATTGTTTCCTAAATTTTGGTATGTGGTAGTAGCCATTCTTTATTTTTTCTCCAACTTCCTCACTATCGCCATAATGTTGCTACTTAATAAGAATAAGTTTTGCTTTATTTTCAACTCCCTTAACGTGCTTCAACACAAGATTTTATTAAATTTTGTTAGTTAATAGTGGACTTTATTTGAGCATATGGGCTTACAAAGTTCTTAAATTTCTAAATAGGCTATATTGATGGGCTTCGACCTATTACAAAATTCTGGTATAAATAGTATCCAAAAAGAAAAAACAAAACTTGTTTATTTAATCAGGTTAGTATTTAATGTATGTCATCCTTAGAATAGATCTCAAGTCTAAACCTATTCTTTTTAAAGTATCTTTTTAACAAATAATGATCGCTCCTCGGTGACCGAAATTCATATTAGTATGGTGATGACTCACTTTGAAATTTAATACTTAGATTTAGATTAAGTTTACTAAATAACTCTAACCTTATTACCATATTAATCATATGCAAATATCATACACTGTTTTGGCTAAGCAATTTGATACGTACATTCCTTTAGTTAAGGAGTTTGGTAGGCTAGGTTCATCCCTAGTTTAGATGATTATACCATCATATTGAAGATTCAAAACATACTCTCTTCTTTAACCCTCTAAATTGCACATTCAATTCTCTAATTATAGTAGGCTTTTAGTCTAATAAAATTATCAGTTTCATTCTTTTCAATAACCAACTTTAATACTATTGAGAATTTGTTTTTTGAAAATAAAAGCTTTCATTCAAGCAGAAGAAACAAAATAATCCTCAAGGACAAAGAGCAAAATAGGAGGGGGGGATCTCTTCTATCTGTATGGAAATATCCTAAAGAGAGAGAGCCCATTTTGCTAAACTTTGTGCTACCCTATTAACAGAATGACCAAATGAAAAAAACTGACAGATTTAAAATAACCATCAACTAAATGAACATCATCTAAAACTAAAAAATTTTGAGCAAGACCAAAAGATCCAGCCATCTAAAAGCTATTTGATGACTGTGTCATTATCAGACTCTATAATCACCTACTAAATGCGAGTATTACAAGCTATCTACAACCCAAAATGAATCGCATGGGCTTCTAATAAAGTAAGTTTATAATTCTAGCTTTGACAACTTCTTGCGGAGATAATAACTTCACCAAAAGCATTACGAACAATCATACCAAAACTGGCACTTGTCTCAGAATTGGAAGGGGCAGTGTCCATATTGAGTTTAAAATGAGTCATGGGAGGGGACACCAATGAGAGCTTCTAGTATAATTGACCTTACTTGAAATGTGTTGCACACTTAAGTTATGGAAAGAGTGCTCTAACTGGCACTGAGCATTCACCTCAATGGTATAAGCTGGTAGCAACTAAGAAGACCTATGTAGAACTTTGTTACACATATTTTAGATATTCCAGAATATTTATACCATAAAAGCAGCCTGTTTGCCACCCAGACTTGATAATAACACTGAACTCCACTCAAAAATTGAAGACTAGGGAAAGCAATCAGCCTTTAAAGACAGAGATGATGCTAACCAAGCAGCTTTCGACCAATCACATTCTTTAAAAATATAAAGAAGTGATTCTCCCTTTTTTTCCACAGAACTGACAAACATCCTCAATTTGAATACCCTTATGAATAAGGTTCTAAGAACAAGGTAAAAAATCATAAAGTAAACGTAAAAAAACCAAGGACCTTCGGCTGTACCGAGATAGACCAGATGCATTTCCATAAAGAGGAAGGTGAGCTCGATGAAGAAGTTAGAGCAAAACTATCTAACTAAATTTTGCAAGCAACATAATAGCTAAATTTGATAAAGTAATTCCTATTTTTTGAGTAAGACTAAAATATCATATCAGCCAGTAGTCGAAAACTTAGAGGTATTTACAAGATAGCATCTGCTTTAAATGGAAGAAAAATATGGCTCACTAACTCCACTCTCCACTACTTGGCATCGACATCAATTAAATCACTAACTATGGCCGTAAGAGGTAGAATTTTTTAAACTAAAGGCTTTCAGTTATTAGTTCCCAACAACCAAATATCATCCTATATATTAATTGAGGAACCATTACCAACACGCCAATAAGTCCTATTAGAGAGTATAGGGATAGCTTTATACAAACTATACCAAAGATAGCTTGGCTTATATCCCTCATGAGAATGAAGAAAAGAGGATCTTAGAAAGTACTTTGCCTTTAATAGTTGAGTACACAAAGAATCCTTATTTGTTAATATTCTTCATTTTTATTTTTCTAATAAAGTAATATTAAAATAGTAGAGATCACGAAAGCCCATACATCTCCAAAATTTAGATTTCGAAAGGCAATTCTAACTCATCCAATGAATTTTTTTCTTCCCATGCAATCCTCCCTACCAAAAATTGCTTATAAAAGACTGCATTTTATCAGAAAAAGGATCGGGGGACAACAAAATAACTCATAATATAATTTAGAATGGATTGCAAAACTGCCTTGATGAGAACCTCATTGCTAGCCTTAGATAGCAATTACTCCTTCTAGCCCTTTAACTTCTGCCAAATCCATTCTTTTAAGAAATGAAATACTTATTTTTTTTGAGCGACCAAACAAAGTTGGCAACCCCAAATATCTAGAATGATGATCAACATGTTTCACACTTAATAAGTTCTTTAGTAGCTCACATTTTCCTGTCTTTATATTACGGCTAAAAGTAGCTTTAGACTTGTCAAAATTAACCATCTGCCCTGTAACATTCTCATAAATATACAAGATAGATTTTATCTGTTGGCATTCCAGCGCTGTAGCATAAATAAACAACAAACTGTCATCTACAAAAAATAGATGAGAAATACCAAGATGACCATGACTAGACCGAATAAAATGAATAGCTCCAATCAAGACTTTATTATAAATTAAAGTCGAAAGACCTTCCACACAAAAAAGAAAGAGATAAGGTGATATAAGGTCACATTGCCTCAGACCATGAGAAGGAAGCAAATAACTCGTAGGTGTTTACTATTAATAAGAAAAGAATAAGAAACTGTCTTAACACAGGTCATCACCAACTGAGTAAAGTAAGAAGGGAACCTTATATACTGCATCATTTGCTCCAAAAAAGACCACTTTACTTGATCATATGCCTTAATTATATCAAGCTTCAGAGTAACTACTCCCACCTTACTAGTGAGTATGTGTTTCATAGAATAAAATAATTCAAAGGCCATTATCGTATTATCTGTAATTAGCCAACTGGGCACAAATGTATGATGAGAAGAGCGATTAAAGAAGAAAGAACCCCTTTCAAATGGTTAGCCAGCACTTTCAAAATAATTTTATAAATGACATTACACATACTGATAGGGCATAAATCCTTCATAGATGAGGGATTCTTGGTCGTAGGGATTAAGGTTCTAAATGTGTAATTCAAACCTTTAATTAGGGAACCCGAATTTAGAAAAGTCCAAAACAAAATTTGAGACATCATCTCCCATAATAGGCCAATAGTTCTGATAAAAAAGTGCTAACATACTATCTGGACCAGGTGACTAACATCGGTGCATTTGTTTCAAAGCTGCAATAATCTCATCCCTCTTAAAAGGATCTAACAGAGCTTGAATTTGATTATCATCAAGGAAAGAATCCACTTTGCTCAATACTGAATTTATACAAGAAGGATTACAAGAAGAAAATAACTCAGAATAAAAATAAAGAATAATTTTACAAATGGCCTCATCCCCGTAATGCCAAACACAACTAGAATCTTTTAAATGTTGCAAAGAATTAACTCTTCTTATTTTAGATGCTTTCCTATGAAAAAATTTAGTATTATGATCCCCTTCAACTAAACAGAGAGCTTTGGATCTCTATCTCTAATAGACCTCCTCTTATTTTAATAAAACATCAAAGTGAGTCTGAATTAAGTTTTGATCCTCTAAAACTGAGCTTGACATTGCTTAAGACTGTAAATTATTAAGTTTCTACATGAGGTCCGAGATTTCCCTCTTTCGAGCTCTAAATTTTGAATTATGCCATTTCTAAAATGAAATATGATAACGAGCTTGTTTTTAAAGAATAGTTCTAGAACCCTTACCATTCACAGCATCACACCAACCATTTTGAATAACATCAACAAAGCCATTTTCAGTGACCTACATAGCTTCAAAATTGAATAAATAATTTCATTTTGCAACCATATTAGAACAATATATAACATCTACTAAAATCTGTAAATGATCTAAAGATAACCGTGCCAGATGATAAACCACTACATCAGGAAATAAAGTCGCCCAGGAAAAATTACAAAAAAGTGATCTAATTTTTCTATAATAAAAGCATCATAATATCTCCTATTGTTCCATATGAAAGGTGCTCCAATATACCCAAGATCTTGAAGGCTATAAGAGGAGATAACACCACAAAACTGAGAAATGGATTAAGAAGAGCAATCCCGACCACCGTGGTTCTTGTAACTATAGAGAATCTTATTAAAATCTTTTTAAAATCTCCAAAGCATAAAAGAGGACCCGGGGAACTAGAGGAGGACATATTGATTAACTCCTATGTATATGATTTTTTATGACTTTCAGGCCATCCATAGAGAGCTGTACCTCTACAACCATCAGAAGAGCTTCAATAGACATTAAAAAGAATGTGGTGTAAGGAGAAATTACAAATAGTCAACTGAAGTTCTTTGCACCACAATAGGATTAAACCACCAAACTAACCAATAACATTAATAATAAAATAATCAAACTCATTAAAAATAAAATAAAAAAATTGATTTTATTCTGACAAAGTTTAGTTTTTATAGGAAAAATAACATCCAATCTCTGCGTTTTCATAATTCAACGTAAAGAGCATAACGTCCAGGATTCCCCATGTAACATCCGTGTCCTAGAACCGAATTACTATTTATTAATAACGATTAAGAATGTTATTGCTGTTGTTAATTAAATTTGGTGATTTAAGATTAGATTGCCATTGTTATGAATAAGTGACTTAAGTTAATTGACAATGGTTTGAATAGATGATTTGGAGTTCGAATATTTTGTACTTAAGTCAATAATTGATATCGATTAAGC
>CATIWO010057428.1:0-11147 GCA_949673435.1 Macaranga tanarius | reverse complement strand
ATATATATATATATATATATATATATATATATATATATATATATATATATATATATATTATTCAATTGTTTCACTCTTTGTATTTATGTAATTATTTGTTGAGTACATGTATGGTGCATGGCATGTATTTATATCTAATTGATAATTTCATAGTATAAAAAGGGGCACGTGTTGGACGTGTTTGAGGCCACGTATTGCGAGTCTAACATAAATATGACAATAAAATAGAGAAAATACACAAATTAATGTGGTTTGGCTTAAGCAAACATCCACAGACGAAGAAGGAACAAATTCACTAACCAAAACTAAAAATACAAAAAAATAATATGGAGATAAACACTCAACCTTTAGCTCCAATGATACCTAATCAAACTCTCTACTTGACATATGCGGAACACAAGGCACTCTTGGTGTCTATTTAGCACACACTAAATACATATGCATGTAACTCTATTTATAGAGGAATAGAAAATTCTACTTGGTTAAGGATTCTCTTCAATATAGAAAACTCTTTCAATATAGGAGATAAAAATTTAATTCCCAAATAAGAGTCTAATTCCTAAATAAAATTCAAATCTCTTTTGAGTAAGGATTTACTTGACTTGGCCACTAAGTATATTACAAATACACTTGGCATTGAACAAATGATGTTATGGTCCAAAAAATTTAAGGCCTATATTTAACAATCTCTACCTTCACTTAAATTTTCTTGTACTAAAAACTTGCTCCACTTTCTCCACAAATGCATCAAATAAGAGAACAATAAAATAAGTCCAAGAGACATTTGAACTTGCTCTTCCAAAATACCTTAGTCAATAAATTGCCAAAATTGACTCTACCCAAAAGTATAGAAGAAGTAAATAATAATATAAGAGTACCTGTCACGGTAGATTCATGCAACTTAAACAATCTTCCAAAGTGTCTAGCTCGCATCATTATAACAACACATGAAATAATATTTAAAATTCCATCTTCGCCAACAAACTCATAACCACCAATTTTTTAAATGTGGATGATAAGATAATTTTAACACCAAATAAAGTCCTCACTACACTAAATCAACATCAACAAAAAACTTGTAAGGATAGTTATTGCCCATTAATACAAAACCACTATTAATTGGTTTATATATGGAAAATAAATCTTTATTGAGATGAATGTGATAATCACAACCAAAAATAAATATCCACCCTTACCTAAAATTGGTTATATTTTCAGTCACAATGATACATTTCATCAACAAAATTGGCTTTTGCGGACTTACCAAGCTAATCCTTTAATATCTCACAATCAACATTTATATGCCCAATTTGCAACAATTTCTTTTGGTACCTAAATTGCTACCCAAATTTCTAACGCGAGAGTAAAATCTTCTTTTTAAGATTTAATTTCCAAATTTTCTAAGTCCATTATGTGGATATAGATTCATCAACATGGAATCTCCAAGGAAGTACCTACTGCCCAAACATGTATGGTAGCCATGACCTTTTTATCTAAAACCTCTACATTTTCTTTGGTCATTGTAGATGCCGATTTCTTCTTCTTCAATAATGCTTCATATAACCAATTGTGTGTCAATAGTACTCACATTAATACTTTTTGCTAAAAGTTATATTACGATACAATTTCTCTATCTCAAAACTTGATGTCGCCACAACAAAATTCTAAATAATTACAGGCAGCTCTGATACCACTTGCTTTGGTAAATTTAAACTTACAGAAGTACGAGAAGATAAAAAATTATTTGAGATAATAGACAAGTACGATAACAAAATAGAAAAAATACACAAAACACATAAATTAACATGGTTCAACGTAAGCTAACGTCCATGGGCGAAAAAGGAACAAATTCACTAATCAAAACTAAAGATACAAAAAAATATTATGGAGATAAACATTCAACCCTTAGCCCCAGTTACATCCAATCAAACTCTCTACTTGGCACACGTGGAACACAAGGCACTCTCGGTGTCTATTCAGCATACACTTAATACATATATATGTAGCCCTATTTACAAAGGAATAGAAAATCCTACTTAGTCAAGGATTCGTTTCAACATAGGAAACCCTTTTAATATAGGAGATAAACATTTAATTTCCAAATAAGAGTCTAATTCATAAATAAGAGTTAAATCTCTTTCGAGTAAAAATTTTCTTGATTTGCCCACAAAGTATGTTACAAATGCAATTGGCCTTGAACAAATGATGTTATGAGCCAAAAACTTAAGGCATATATTTAACAATATATGTAGAGAAAAGATATGTATAAAAAAAATAATGTCTCTTTAAATTGGATTTTTCTATATTTCTTTTTAATTTTATTTTGGTTTTAATTTTCGTTTCACTTAACTTTTTTGTTTTGATTTTAATTTTTCTTTTCACCTAGATTTTTAGGAATTAGAATTAGAGACCATAATTAAAATTGGTGGACTTAGAATTGTATTAAAATCAATTCACAAAATAAAAATTAAGCACAATTCTTTTGCTTTTTGAAGTAATTCTATAGTCTAAACTGATTCCTACTATATAGCAACACTTTTTGAAGAGACAAATGTCACAAGGTGAATATGAGGGTGAACATTCTTTTTTCTTATTTCTTTATGGCAAAAGGTATAAAAAAGACCCTTGAATTTTTATAAAAAGAGCACTTAATACTATAAACTGAATATCAACTCATTGAAGTCCATAAATTTTTAAAAATGGTTTAAATAACTTTTTTTTTTAACATTTGACTAACATAGTTAAATTTTTAATTTTTGGGACTATAAAAGGTATAAAAATATCCTTCATCTTTTATTTTAGTATAATTAAACCCTAAATATTTTAAAATTCAAAATATTTATTTATTATAAAAAAATTATTTTGGAGTGTCAAATTAATTTTAAAAAATTCAAATTATTTTCAAAAATTAACTTTTATTAAAACATTAATTTATTCTTAAAAATTATTTATTTCAATACATATGATACTTTTTTCTTAAAAGTAATTTTAAAACATAAATATTACTGGCATGATTTATTTAAAAGCATAAAAATTATCATCAAAAAATTAATTATTAATCTAAATTATTCTACACTATATATTTTTATTCTTAAAAAATAATTTTGGAGTGCATAATTTATTATTCTTATAAGAATTATTGTAAAATGATATACTTTTCATCCTTGAAATATTGAATTAGGATGATTTTTTCTTATCATGGACTGAATCTCTTATATCATTTCCTATAAATTTATCCCTATTTATAATAATTTAGGGAAAGTACGGAAAAGTACCATGTGATTTCGTGCTTTTAGCTTGAGAGGCTGGTGGTTTTTTTTTTTTTTTGCACTTCAGTGACTTATGCTACCGCGTCGTTAGCAATTAATGACAATTGACGAAATAACGTTAATTCTTCAGACATGGCAACAAATGTGGCATATGACGTGGCTATTTTTTTATTCCCTCTGTCCCCCCCCCCCCCCCCCCCTCTCCATATAAGTAATTAACTCTTTAAAACAAGACAAATCCCCTAATCTAAAATCCCTAACCAAACCTTCAAATTCCTAAATCTAGAATCCCTAACTAAACTTTCAAATCTCCAAAAATGCTCTTGAATTAAAAAAATCAAATCCAAAATCCCAAATCAAAAGTTCATAAGAATTAACAATTTCTTATACTTTGTTAGCTTCAGAATGAGTGGTATGAGCGGTGAAGCACGATCTATTTCTGAATATCAAAAAAAATAGAAGAAGTGTTATTGCGAACTAGAAACGATTATCAAAACTTCAACAATTGCACAGAATAAGGGGAAACGATTTAAAGGTTGTCTATAATTTCCAAGCCATGCAGCATGTGAGTTTTTCCACTGGATCAATGAGAAGACAAAAGCATCAACTTCGACATCAAATGAGCTTTTTATGAAGGACGAACTACTTGAATGTCAGGTTAGAGCTATCGAGTTAGAAATGGAGTTAGGTGCTGCTATACAATATATATGTTCTTTAGAAGGTGATTTAAATAAAGCTGTATAAGAAATTAGTAGATTGAAATAAATTTTAGAGGGTGAAAATAAGAGAAAACCAATTGGGATGTGTTCTTTTTGTGTAATTATATTGTTATTTTTGTTGATGTGGTTAGCATTTATATTGCATATCTGAAGCAGTGTTAATGTGGTCTATGTTGTATATCTAAAGCAAATAGTGGTAGATATATGTGGCTAAATAGTGGTAAATATAGTTTTTGGTGTAATCTCTATAGGTGTACATATGAAATGTGTCAATGAAATTACTTTGTGTTAAAAGCCTTTGTGTCCTATGAAAATGTTATTGTTTTAACAACAAATAGCAATTTAGCAATTATCTGAACCAATTATTTGCATAATAACTTGAAAATGCAACTTCTTAATTTTTCTAAACAAAATACTAGCAAATTTTACTAATTTTACAATAAATTAGCAATTTAGTAGTTGCCCATAAAGAAACCAAAAGTAATATTATCACAAACAGTCATCATAATCTTAGTCTTAAAATAGTTATATGCAAGAATAATATAAATAATAGTAGTTCAGCCTGAACCTACAAGTTGACCAACAAAATTTGCTTAAAAATTCAGCAAAATCAGTAAAAAAAAAAGATAATCTAGAAAAAACATTAAACAATTTATATAGGCTTCAAATTGTCTTCTTTTATGAAGTCATATTTGACTTTGCTCTACTAGAAGTGTTCAATAAATGAATCCAATAAGTTGAGAGGCTCTTTTGAAGTTCTTGAAGCTGGCTAGAGGAATGTTAGCAGTAATATCAGTGGTAACTTGACCTCTTTATGATTGTATCCTTGAAGTTGGAGTTGGTCTTGGCAGCTTAAATACTTGTCTCTTCCTCTGCAATTGAAAAATTATGTGTCAAGTCAAGTTCAAAATATATAAATTGTAAAATACTATTTCATAGATATCCATTTAAACCTGAGACATTACAAAAAATTCATTGTTTAGTGACGAAAAAATCCGTCACCAAACAGTTTAGTGACGGATTTTTTATCGTCAGTATTTTGATCGTTGCTATTTAGTGACGAGTTTTTCAATCTGTCACTAATTTTGGCGATGGATTAGTGACGAATTAGAAAATCCATCACTAATTTAATGACAGATTGTCTGTCACTAATTTAGTGACGGATTTTCCATCACAAATTATAATTTTTTTTTATCAATATACTAAAATTATTATTAATATTAAATGTTATATAAATTACAATTTTGAAAAATATATTTATAAAAAGTAAATAAAAATTGATACAACAAATATATATATATAACTAAATAATATATAAATTATAAATAATAATAATTTATTATATTGATATAGAATATAAAATTCAATACAATAAATATCAAAATTACAAAATTCAATCCAACAAATATTAAAATTATAAAGTCTATACAATCATTAATTTTCTCAAGTATTAAGTCTATACAATCGCTGCTCTTCATCATCCCAGACGACCTTTAATTTCATTTGATTATTGATTGTTTTCCATAAAAAAATATATGTAAATTTAAAAAAATATCAAAATAGAAAAAATAAATTAAAATAGTGCAAATAAAAACACATCTAATATTTCATTTTTACACCCAAAAATAAATATAATTGTTTCTACATTTCAACAATACAAGAAATCATTACAAATAGTATATGTACTTGTATTCTTTTTATTTATTTATGCAGAAAAAATTTAAAATCAAATAGTCTAATAACTTAGCACCCTAAATAATGAGAGCATAAAAATTTATATTACAAATTAAAGTTAAAAAAATAAAGTAAACCTAAATTACCAATTAATTTATTAAAATATTTTTAAACTTATATAATTACTTAATACATAACAATTTAATTTAACTAATTAACTAGCTTAATCTATTTTAACAATTAATTAATTTACTCTAATTATAATTACTAATAAAACTAATTAACCAACTAAAATAATTAACTAATTAATTTGCTAAAATTTAACAATTTTATTCCAACAAATTTCATCAAATATTTGAGTAAAAGACTATCAAGACCACAAATCATAAAAATATTAAAAATAGCACAAATTAAAGATGACCAAATAATTAATTAAAGCATTAAAATCAACCAACAAATTAAAAAATGATAAATTTATAGAACTAAAAAAAATAAAAATATCTAAAAAGAAAATAAAAACATGAAAATTATGTAAATAAAATGTAAGATCTATTAAATCTACATAAGATCTACAAAATGGTGGTGACTGGAGATGGTGGCGGCAGTGATGGCCGGCAGCGGGAGGTGGGCGGCGGCGGAGGGAGGTGGCCGGAAGTAGTGGTGGAGGAAGAAAAGAAGGAGAAAGAAGAGAAGGAAGAAGAAAGGAATGAGGAAAAAAATAAAAATATGAATAAATGAAAGTAGAAAAGGGGGAAAAAGGAATGTAAAATGAAAAAAAAAAAAAAAAGAGGGAAAAATAATATGAAAAGAAAAATGGGGGGAAAAGGAGAGGGAAGGGGGTTGGGAAAAATTTTGGAGGAAAAATTTGAAATAGAAATAAACAAGGAAAATAAAAAGAAGAAAAAAATTGATGTATATATATTTATAACACTATTATTATATATAATAAGAATTTTAAAAAATTAGAATAAAATTTATATTATAATTTTGTAAAAATTAATAGGAATAAAAAAATTTATGTAGTATGTTACTAATCCGTCACTAATCTTCAAGTCCATCACTAATTTAGTGACGGATTTTCATTCCGTCACAAATTTTCTCAAAGAAAAAATTGAAAAAAATTAAAGAAGCGTCTATTAGTGACGGATTGCTAAATTTCATAACAAATTATATTTCAATCTGTCACAAATTAATGACGGATTTTCCAATCCGTCACTAATTATGATTGATTTTTCAATCTGTCACTAGTTTCATAAAAAATAAAAAAAAATTGGAAAAAAATAATTAATGAAGTCTATCACTAAATTAGTGACGGATCTTCAAGTCCACTAATTTAGTGACGGATTTTCATTCCGTCACAAATTTTCTCCAAGAAAAAATTGAAAAAAATTAAAGAAGTGTGTATTAGTGATTGATTGCTAAATTCCATTACTAATTTGTGATGGATATTTCAATCCATCATAAATTAGTGACGGATTTTCCAATCCGTCACAAATTAGTGACGGATTTTTCAATCCACCACTAATTTCACAAAAAAAAAAAATTGGAAAAAAATAATTAATAAATTCTGTCACTAATTCGTCACTAATTAGTGACAGAATTCAATGTCCGTCACTAATTTGTGATGGGCTTTGAATTCTGTCGCTAATTTTTGATGGATTATTAATGGATTTTTGTTCCGTCATAATTTTTTTCTATATTTTTTTTCTCTTTTGAATTTTGTGACGAATTTTTGTGTCCATCACTAATTTGAATTTCCATCACTATTTCGTCACTAATCCATCATAATTTAGTGACAGAAATTTTCATCACTAAATTTCGTCACTAAATATCAATTTTTTTTATAGTGAGAAGGTATTTATGTGTCAGGGACTCTTGTTGAGACTAGTTGACTAAAAGGCATAATAATATTTTCAGCTCTTTTTGGTAAAGGTATTAACTGGGACATACTTTCAGCTCTATGCATACCCCTTCTAGTACATGTTGGCTACAAAGAAAACATAATTTAAATAGAAGTTTTCATTGATGCTCAACAAATTATTTACTATAACTAACTGAGTAAAGGGTGCTGAGACATTTGAATTAGGTTGATGTTCTTTAATATCCCTTATTCTCTTTTGTGTTGGCTACAAATAAAACACAATTGAAATTATTGATGTCATTTGATGCTCATAAAGTAATCATTTACTATAAATACTTGAGTAGAGGGTGCTGAGACATTTGAATTAGATTGTTATTTATCAGCACCCCTCCTTATAGTACGTGTTGGCTGCAAATAAAACATAATGTAAATAGAAGATTTCATTTGATGCTCATAAAGTAATCATTTACTATAGATACCTGAGTAGAGAGTGCTGAGACATTTGAATTAGATTGTTATTCCTCTTTTTTCTTTCTCATACATTTTTTCCATGCTTTCTCACTAGCAATTTCAGCTCTGCACCTTCTAACATTATGTCCAACTTGTCCACAGTTTCCATATAAACCTATTCATCAACTCTTGAAACCCTGTAAGGATTTTTAGGTTCATCTGGACCTCTAATTCTTCTCTTCTTTGGTCTCCTTACTGGTTTTCTTGGAATTGGAGGATCAATGTCACTAAATTCAGTTTTTTCCTATTCTTCTTGAGTTGGAACATAAGTAATAAAATGCTTATAAGTAGATAAATATGTCTCTTTTGAAAAATATGCATGCACATAATGTTTAGGCTTCTTTCTATTAGCATTAATTACAGAATTAGCATGATTACAAGGAACACCTGATAGATTCCACATTCTACAACTACATGTCTTATTGATTAAATCCATAATATTATGAGTTGAGTAAAAACTAACTTCATATTTCTTCTCACCTACACATGTACAGAAATAGTTCCTAGATTCAAGTTTCAGCTTTTTTAACTTATCTTGAATGCTTGGACACAACTCTCATTTGAATTTCAGCATACCAGTATACTTAACATGTATTCTCTTTATTAATTTCCTTTGAATCCACTCTATTATAATCAGAATAGGCATATCTCTACCTTCCAGCAAATATAAGTTAAAAGATTCGCTGATGTTATTTTGCAATGCATTTGACTTTATATGAGTTAAGAAAAATGCTCTTGCTCAACCTTTAAGGTCATGACTCATCACCCAATTAAAGGCTTTCTCGTTAAATTCCTTTAACTCTTTGATTTGAGCTTCAAAAAATTTGACAGATCCAGCTCCTACTGCAGCCCACAATCTTTTTTTGAATTTTAACCCTCTAAATAATTTTCTAAAATGAGAGTCCATATGTTTAACATAGTATCTATACTCCACATTAGGTATAAGCTATTGAAAAGCCTTAACTAATCCCTATAATTAAATAAACAAGTTAGTTATATATTGGCAACAAACACACAAGTCAAAAATAGTGACACAAATAGTTTACCTTTTGTTTATCAGACATAAATACCCAACTTGTTTCTTAGGGAGTGCCATAATCTTTAAATAACAGACCTAAGAACTATAGCTATAAAGCTTTGCATTCAATATCAACTAAAACTATGGCAATGGGAAATATGTTCTTATTGCCATCTCTCCCAATAGCACACAACAGTTGCTTCCCATTGGTGTCATCAAGTGGCAGCCATCTAGTCCTATTAGTGGTCTCATGTCTGAAAAAAAAGCCTATTTCTGAGTAGCAAACTTGACATACATGTGCTCAAAGACTTAAATTATTGAAGGAATACTAGTACCATCTTGAACCATTTCCACCTTATATACACCAACATCGTACAAATCCTTACGAACACTCTCACATTTGATCTTCACCATACTGTCAGGATTTGTCTTTTTAATAGTCTTTGCATAGTCATATAAATGCGTATGATGCTCTAGCTGATTACCTTCAATAATCTTCTTGGCTTTTCTCTTGGCACTATAGCATGCATGAGTAGAAATAGTTGCAGCAAGTTCTCTTTGAATTCTTTTCTTTATTATAGTTACATTCCATTTTAGATTCTCCCTTAAGTCCTCTAAGTACTTGTTTGCCAAATACCTTGAATCCACAAGATTACTGCTGAAGTCTCTAAGAGAGGCATGCTAAGGTTTAAAGGACTTTATCTGAAAAGTCCTAGATAGTTTCATCTTTGAAGCATGTATATAGAATCCGCACCTATGATTGCATACAATAATGATTCTGATACCACCCTCTAGTTATCGAACAACTATGAACTATATCAATCTATTGATTTCGTTGCCTAAGATCTATCTAGGTTAAACTAAAAGAATTAGAACCCACTAATTATTTATAATTAGGAACTCTAATTATCAAAGGATGAAATTCACAACCAAAGGCGCCTAAGGTGCAAAAATCAAAACAAAGCTCTCAAAGAACTTAAAGAGCATTCGAAAATTCAATGAATTAAATAAAATCAACTAAATTCATATATGGGTTTTGATACATATATATATCTAATAAAACTAGGCTAAAAAGGGTTCCTAAAAGGGTTAGGATACAAAGCCCTTTAGGAATAAACCACTAATCTAATTAATATTCCTATTTGATAATGAATAAAAGACTAATCTAGATAATATTCCTATTTAATAAAAACAACCTAAGAAACTAAATAGGAAGAATTCTAGTTTAATTAGGAAACTATATAACTAATTAATATAAATCTTACTACAAAAAAGAATTGAATTAAAGTGAAACTGAATTGAATTAGGAATGTAGATTTCGGCTCAAGTCTTGCATTTGGATCATGTTCATATATGATGGTCTTGGGTTGAGGTTGACCATGTGTTGACCTTGACCTTTGACTATTTGACTTTGCCTTTTCAACATAGGCTCCAAATGGTGTAGAATAAGGCCCATGATTGCCTCTTTCATCTTTTTTGCTCTAGCCCTTATTATTGGGCCTCCATTGTAGCTTAAAGGATCATGATGTGTTGTGGCCGAATTCATGCTTTCCTCCTTGGTCTTTGTCATGGCCGAATCATGCACAGCTCCTCCATGGTCTCCATGGTCATTTGCATCACTCCCTCTTTCCTCAAAAGGATTTGCCCTCGAATCTCCACCTTCATAATCAAAAGGAATTAAGTTAGAAACATTAAAGGTGGAAGAAACATTATACTCACCTGGAAGATCCAATTTGTAGGCATTATCATTGACCCTTGCTACTACTTGGAAAGGACCATCTCCCCTTGGTTGTAGCTTAGAATGCCTTTGTTTAGGAAACCTTTCCTTGAGCAAGTGTAACCAAACCTAATCACCAGGTTCAAAAATCATCTTAATTCACCCTTTATTCCTTTGGTTAGCCACTTTGATATGGACGTGACCAAGCTTAAAGATGGTGGTGGCAGCTTGGATGAGCTTGATGGAGAGGACAGCAAGGAATCCAAAGTTGAAGTCAAAGATAAAGCTAAGGATCCATTAAGCATGCCACAAGGCCCAATTACAAGGTCAAGGTCCAAGAAGCTTCAAGAGGCCTTAATTGGCTATATGCAAGATTGGG
>CATIWO010057401.1:0-17901 GCA_949673435.1 Macaranga tanarius | reverse complement strand
TTAGTATTTCATTAAAGTAATATTTAAATTATTAATATATATGATAGAATTATATTTCATTAAATTAATATTTAAATTATTAATATATCTTAATTTTATAATAAATACCTAATATATACCTAACCTAAACTAAACAAAACTCCTAAAACTAAACAAAACTATGAAGTTTTAAATAAAACTACGTAGTTTTAATCATCAAAACTACGTAGTTTTGATTATCAAAACTCAAATGGGAGTTTTGATATCAATGATTCAAATCGAACCTAAGTCCCTAGTCTTCTTTGTAAGCCGCTTTCTCTCATTCGCCGCTACCTCTCGTTCTCCTTCTCTTCGCCTTCGCCTTTACCAGTCCACTACCCCTCTCCTTCTCCTTCTCCTTCTCCTCCTCTTTTGCCTTCGCCACTGCCTTTCTCCTTCTCCTTTGCCTTCATCGTTGCCTCTCCTTCTCCTTCTTCTCCTCCTCTGCCTTCGCCGCTGCCTCTGATTCTCCTTTTCCTTCGCCGCTTTCTCATAACGCTCATTAATGCCCAATAGCTCTTCCATTAATGGCCAGTGACTTCTGTAGATCGATTAATTTTAATTCTCTACCAGATTGATTTTAAGCTTTGATTTTTTATTTCAAGGTATATGTGTGGTTTTTGGGAGTCCATTTTTTAAAAAAGTTGTGTATTTGGCTATTGTGATTTTCTACTAACTTTTGAAATTTATGCATTTTTAGATCTGCATTCTTATCCCAAAAAATGATGACCCAATCACCAACCATGAAGGATTTCTTTGGTTACCCATTTTATGAACCCTCTCCCTCCCTTACTTCTAGAGCTTTTTTACTTTCAGTCCACACTCAGAGTCTTCAAAAATAAGTACTCACCCCAAAGTTTGATTCTTTCTTCTTTGATTTTGTTTAAATAAATTGTTAGAGCTAATTTTATTTTAATGCTATTTGTCAGATTGATGACCTATCCGCTTTCTTTAATACCCCTGCCCCATCAGTTACCAGGGTTTTATAGTCTTTGAAAGATGTATTAGCATGCCGGTATTCTATCAATATTTACTTATGTTCCGCTTATAATGAATTTATTTACCAATTAATTCATTCCAATTGAAAGCCTCTAGTAGCTAAAGTCTACTTCTTCCAAATGTTTAAAAAATATGGTCTTTATAAGGATTCTGAATTTGGGAGGAGTCGTTATTTGTTTGATTATGTTGCAACAACATTTGGCAATTTATTTTCTCTTCTCCATGTTAAGTAAAGCAGCATTACGATATCTGCTCCTCATTCAAAAATGTTTTGAGATTTCAAATTATGCATTTTTTAGTAGGTGCCTTTTTCTTGTATAATTTACTATTGCAACATTTTATTGTAGGTACATCAAAAACTTGATGAGGCTTTCTGGGTTATCTGTTAAAGAAGATGTTGTTGGTAACATATTTGGTTGGTGGTGAGTCTTCTTTACCCATTAATTTGATTCACAATATACACCATACAAGGCTTTGGAATGCTTCCTTTATGAACATCACTACACCTACATCTTTAATTCTATTTACTTAAGTTGTCTATGAATGTACTCTAACTACTGCTCTTGCTTTGCTTTTGTCAGGGAGGGCACTAAGAAATATGACGGAGTTGATTCAAGGTTCTCACATTGATGCTATCCTATATTTTGGGAAATATGATAGAGTTATTGGTGTTTTGGTAATCAACAGCAAGTGTATAGCTTGGACTTTGGTTTACCAGGGACAAGGTACTCAGATTCAGTGGCTGAAGATTTTAGGCTTCAAAACCAACTACAATTCTTGACATTGGATGATTTTTCTAGCAATTACTATTGTTATTTATTATTTGTTATTCTTTTGGTATTTATGGTATGAAATTTTAAAATATTGTAATGATACTTAAAATTTATATTTAGAATTTAAATTTAAATTTTAGCAAATTATATTATTTGTATATTTAATAGATTTTTTATGATATTTTGTAATTTAATAGTTAAATGTGTTTAAACGTGTTAAACGTGTCCTTATCGTGTTTATAACACATTAACACCTATATAAGTTAAATGTGTTAAACGGGTCGTGTCGTGTGTTTGTAATATATTTAAACCTATATAAGTTAAATGGGTTAAACGTAACGTGTCGTGTCGTGTTACCGTAATACATTTAGACCTGTATTTGTTAAATGGGTTAAATGTGTTATGTCGTGTTACCTGTTAATTAAATGTATCTGTGTTTGGATTTGTAGTTTTGACATGATTAATTAAACAGGTCGTGTTCGGGTTAGCCATTTCTATATTATTATCGTGTCTTGACACGACCCATTTATGACACGATAACACGAATTACCAGCCCTAATACAAAGCAGCTAGCTTATCTAAAGAATCAGTCTGCTGCATCGGTAGGAAATGTGCAAACTTAGTAAGTCTATCAACTATTGCCCAAATCATATCATGTCTCTGAAAAGTTCGAGGCAATCCCACAATAAAATCCATTATTATCTTCTCCCATTTCCACTCAGGAATTTCCAAAGGTTGCAATTTACCTGCAGGTGCTTGATGTTTGGCTTTCACTTATTGACAAGTCAAACATTTAGCCACGAACTCCGCTACATCCTTTCTCACAGTTGGCCACTAATAAAAAGGTTTAATATTCCGGTACATCTTGGAACTTCTCAGGTGCATTGCATAGGGTGCATTATAAGCATCATCCATAATGTGCTTCCTCAATTCACCAACATCGAGTATACATACACGACCTTGAATCACTATTGTACTATCCTCTCAAATTATGAATTGAGTATTTATTCCCGATTCCACTTTCTCTCTCATCTTTTGCAAATAAGAGTCTTCCATTTGTGCTTTCTTGATTTGATCTCCTATTAAAGGTTTCACTTGTAATGTAGCCAATAAATGATCTTCTTTGACATTCACCGAATATTTATAGCTCGAAGAGCCACTAAATTTTTGGTATTGTAGATCACCATTTTTGCACAATGTTCCATAATTTTCCGACTCAAGACATCCACCACTACATTTATCTTTCCCGGGTGGTAGTTTATGGTACAATAATAGTCCTTTAATAGTTCCATCCAACTTCGCTGTCTTACATTCAATTCTTTCTGAGTGAGAATATACTTCAAGCTTTTGTGATCAGTGTAAATTTGAAATGTCTCTCCATAAAGATAATGCCTCCAGATCTTCAAGGCATGTACAATTACAACTAACTCTAAATTGTGCGTAGGATAGTTGACTTCATGGGTTTGTAATTGCCTCAAAGCATACGCTATTACCTTTCCATTTTGTATTAGGACACATCCCAACCCTTGCTTAGAAGCGTCCGCATACACTACAAAACCTCCCTCTCCAGTTGGTAATACTAAAATAGGAGCAGTGGTGAGTGTCTTTTTCAACTCTTTAAAACTACCTTGACATTTCTCAATCTATTGACAAGGTATGTTCTTCCTCAACAAATTGATCAATGGTCTCGTAATCACAGAAACATTCCTCATAAATCTCTGGTAATATCCCGCTAATCCCAAAAAACTTTGGGCTTCAGTCATATTTCGAGGTGATTTCAATTCTATTATAGCTTTAATTTTTTATTGATCCGGCTGTACCCCATCTTTCGAGACCATATGCCCTAGAAAAGCAATTTCCTTTATCCAGAACTCACACTTAGAGAATTTAGCATATAATTGCTTTTCCCATAATATCTGTAGTGTTATCTGAAGATGTTGCTCATGCTCCTCTCGACTTGGTGAATATATCAATATGTTGTTGATGAAAATAATTATAAACTAATCCAAGTACCGTTGAAATGTCTTATTCATTAACGACATAAATGCAGCAGGACTGTTGATTAATCCAAACAGCAGTACTACAAATTCATAGTGCCTATACCTTGTTCTGAATGCCATTTTAGGGATGGATTTCTCACCCACCCTGAAGTTCCCAGTATCCCGATCTCAAGTTAATCTTAGAAAACACTATGGCTCCCTTCAGTTGATCGAGTAAATCATCAATTCTTAGTAAAGGATACTTATTTTTCACAGTTATTTTATTTAGCTACCGATAATCGATACACAATCTCATACTTCCATCTTTTTTCTTCACAAATAAAACTGGTGCTCCCCACGGTGAGATACTTAGTCGAATAAACCCCTTCTCCAATAATTTTTCTAATTTCTTCTTCAATTCTTTTAATTCCAGTGGTGCCATTCTATATGGGGAAATAGATATGGGTGTTGCCCCTGGAACTATCTCAATCTCAAAGTCCACTTCTCTGTATGGTGGTAATCCTAGTAACTCATTTAAAAATACATCTAAAAAATCCCTAATTACAAGAACTTCCATCACCCCCGTGCTCACCCTTGCTGTATTAACTATGGTGGCTAAATATGCTTCACACCCTTCCCATATCAAACGGAAAGTTGTCACCGCTGAGATCAAACATGTTGGAACGGTTTTCCTCTTTCCTATAATCACTACCTTTTATTGCCCCGAAACATTCATGACCACCTCCTTCGTTTGACAATCCACCATAGCATGATATTTAAATAGCCAATCCATTCCCAGAATTACATCAAACTCCCGTAATTGAATAACTATCAAATTCACATGCAAGGTAATACCATCTATAATAATTGGACAATTTCTCATTATTGTATTCACACCTACAACACCCCCAATAGGCATAGAGACACACATATCATACCCTAATGGTTCAATGATGCCATTTATACGTGACACAAAATCATAAGCTATAAATGAACATGTAGACCCAGGGTCAATTAATATATGTGCATCTTGATTAAGTATAGTGAATATACCAGTGATAACATTTGGTGCTGTAGGAGCTTCCTATCGGGTAATTGCATACACCTGAGCTTATCTCTGTGGTTGCCTTACCTCTCTCGATTGAGTGATAGTGTCAACTCCTCCTCCTCGGTTACCCCTGCCTCTACCTCGACCAAAGGTTTCTTGTGGCATATTCTCCCCCATACTGCTCGATCCAGTAGCTTGAGGTTGTTCAACACTCCTCCTTAAAGGACAATCTCTGATAAAATGTCTCAGCTGACTGCAGTAATAGCATACGTTAGGCCTCGGTCCCCAACATTCACCCATATGCATTCTACCACATTTGGGACATGCCAAAAAGAAGGTACTTCTTGCTGACATAGCTGAACCCCTTCTGGTTTCAAAACCTCTAGAGCTTCTACTGTAGGATATTCCCCCTAACCTACCGGGATGACTCATGCCACACCCTCTGAATCCACTCCGATGAAAACTGGATCCAGAACCTCGAAATAAAAAGGTGCCACCGGCTCAAAATGGTTTAATGAAAGTACTAGTAACTCTTTTCCTTTTAGCTTCTAAGGTGGTCCTTTCCATAATTGTCTCCTTAGCTTGTATTGCAGTCTCTAACAAGTCTTTATATGCTGGAGGTCGCACCACCAACTTATCTCTAATTTCCAATGTTAGTCCTCTCTCAAATCTATTTCTCTTTAATTCATCCGTAGCCACCTCTTTCAGAGCATATCTAGAAAGTCTTATGAATTGCACTTCATAGTCTGCAACCGAGAGGTCATTCGATTGGAGTTCAAATTTAAACTTCTTCTTGTCTCAGTATACGGCAAGCGTATACTTTTCTACAAACTCCCTCAAGAATTCAACCTAAGTCACCATCATGGGTATATCAAGGCTCCCTGGTACCGTTTCCTACCAATCTTATGCATCTTGTTAAAACAAGGATACTGCATAACTTACTTTCTTCTCGGTTGTGATCGATCTAAGATCCTCTCAATACTCTGGAGCCATTCTTCAGCAACTGCTAGATCCGTAGTGCCTGTGAAAACATTGGCACCTTGTTTTTATATTTTCTCAAAGTTCTTATATAATGTAATTTCTATTTGCTTCACCGTTCTCATCATTTGCACAAACTCCCGCATAAAAGGATTTTCATCCATTTGTAGAGCTTGAGATCTCTTATGTTCATTTAACGCAGGTATGTTTGTATGTCCATGAACAGATTCTGAGGATTCTTCAGGGCCAGTGCGAGGTGCATTATGCTCTTCCATCCTACAACATGTGTTTTTAAACATATATCAATTATATGCATTTCTCATAATCTAAACCTCATGTCATGAAATGTATATGCAATATACTTCTATATCCCATGAGTCTAATTCTTGCTCTAATACCATTAAATATAATGCCCCTCACATCAACATACATGGAATCATAAAATATAGCATAATCCATATTGGAATTAGATTGAAATAAAACTTTATATACACCAAGTACTTAAGTTACAAAATATATTATAACCTTTCATATAACCCACTATTAGAAAATGATATTTACATGAAGTTCTCGCCACTTGCCCACCTGAGAAATGCTTAGTGACGATGGAAAATGCAACTCAGGATTTTCTATGATATCCTAAAAAGAAAAACAATTGCAAATGAATGAGCTAGCAACTCAATAAGTAATAACTAACATAAGCATACACTATCTTTTTAAGAACTAATTAATATAAAATAATTAGTAATTTAAGTAAAAGTGGACTACACGGCCGTGTCTCTACCCGTGTAGTTTACTGATCAAAAATCCTCGTCGAGACATAACCTGGAACACAGCCGTATCCTAAACTTAGCACACACTGGCGAGTGCCAGTGTCTGCTCACAGACCACTAAGCTGGCAAATGCCAAGCACTAGCGAGTGCCAGTGCCTACTTGCAGGCCACTTCTCTGGCGAGCGCCAATGTCTGCTCACAGCCTAAAAATTTCTCAGTTAGACACGACCCATGTCTTGACACACGGCCTTAGACACGCCCGTGTCCACCTCCTGATAACACATTTCATAATAATTCCAAGTAATACTCATCCATTCACAACCCAGTATCATCATATAACATTATCAATTAATGGAATATACATATGTGTATATATAAATCAAAATCAACACACAACCATCAACATCACAATCACACCTCACATTTCACAATATTTCACCCAGCTCATTCTCACCATTATTAATATATATACATATATCTTTCATTCACAATTCATTACATTGGCAATGTTAAATCCACCCGGCTCATCCTCACATTCACATACTTTTCAGCCCAGCTCATATCTCACACTCATACACACTTTTCCGCCCGGCTCATATCTCACTTTCATATATAATTTCAACATCATTATCACAACATTTTAGATATACATAACTTATTTATTCACACTAATAATCACCATGTTACTCTCACCAAGTAACGTAAATCATTCCAAATTCACATCACAATAATAATACTCGTAACTTAAAGGTAATTTCATTTACCATCACTAAAGTACATAAGCATGTGTATAAATACCTAGTGAGAATTCATGGTATGAATATATTAGTAACTACTTACTTAAAAAGCTTCCCAACTTAGAGTGCAACAAATCCTCTAGTGGGCTCTGCTACCTCCGGCTTCCGGCTCTCCTATAATTTGTTTCAATTCAACATCATAAATATATATATCATTCATCCAACATGTAATCAAACATACACATAAACAATCCCTTAACTTCCAAATCTCACCATATAACCATCACACACAAGAAAATTCACAACCATCCTATATCCTAATGTTGGCCTATTTTTATGTATGAAGTTAATGATGCTCACAAGAATCACATACACATCCAATGATCACCAAATTAATAAAGACTCTTCATACATGAGTCTACTTTCAATCCCAACTAAAATTACCCAATTATCATATGTAGAGAATTAATTATGATAATTATAGTAATATCAGGTCACACAGTATGACAAATTGAGCAACAAAATTCTTGGCCTTAAATAACCAACCTAACAGCAGATTTTGCTCAACCTCAAAACATAGAATTTGTAAAGTACTCTCTAAAGTTTCTTTAGAATCAAACAAAACCAGATTTGGAGCTCTAAAGCTCAAGTTATAGCCAAAACACAGAGGATGAAATTTTAGGAAAAACAGAGCATGAATTTCTAACATTAAAACTCTATCACAACTCAATCAAAAACACAAATAACTTACCAAAAGATGTTCTTCAACTTTGATGGTTGATAATTATAGCCTAAACTCTCAATTGCTCTGCCAAATCCACTTTCTCTCGCTCTACCAAATCCCTAGTTTCTTTGAAGGCAATTTAATGCAACCCCTCTCCTTTCTACAACTCACCCATGAATTTAATGCAAAGCCACATTGAAGAAGAAGAAGATATAGCCAAATTTGTGATATTTAGCACCAAATATCCACTTAGCTCCTTAATGAAATGCTACTCTTCCCAACTAATCCTTAAACTTATAATTGCTTCACTCAAGTCCTTACTTTCCTTACAATTTAGTCCTAATCAACCCCCAAAACCCAATCTAATAATACAATACCCTAACCACATACCCTAATGAATCATATATAAATCAACAAGTAATTACTCTTATGATGCATACAATTCATATACCCTACTTTCCTTACAATTTAGTCCTAATCAACCCCCAAAACCTTATCTAATAATAATACACTCTAACCACATACCCCAATGAATCATATATAAATCAACAAGTAATTACTCTCATGATGCATACAATTCATATACTCTATGCACATAGGATTGCTAATACATCATGTCTAACCTTAACAAGTAATTAAATTAAATGCATGAAATTGCATGCCCCACTTTACAGGTATTACACTACCTCTCACTATCGATATCACATACCGATCAAGAAAAATAGATAGTGGTGATAGTCTAGGGATTAATACTACCCTTATATTAATCCAACGACTATGAACATTTATAGCATATGTACTAAATGAGTTTATCACTCATATTATCAACTCTTGATAATAATCTCATTCAACATAAAACTAAAGGTAAATATTCAAATAAACTTAACACTTAATTTAAATGAATATTTTATTGATATAGGGATAAATATACAATGTCTACATACAATAATGGCCCTAGGGCACATCTATACTAACACTAATGTGAGTGAAAGCCAGTCATAGTCTAGTCAGTTGGTTGAAAGTACTCAATCTGATCCTGTTAGTACTATTTCAATTGGAAAAACTAAGTCTGTATTAAAAGTAAAGTTTAAGAAGCATAAGATGGAGAGTGGAACTAGTGGAAGCAAAAGAACTGAACTAGAGGAGGAAGGAAATTTTGATGTGCTCAGATGGTGGAAACTGGATTCAGAGAGATTCCCAACCCTCTCTAGATTGGCTAGTGATGTGTTGGTTGTCCCAATCTCTACTGTTACTTCTGAATCAGCTTTTAGCACCAGCGGTAGAGTCCTTGATGCATTTAGGAGTTCATTGACTCCTAGAATAGTGGAAGCATTGATATGTACACAGGATTAGATACGAGTGGCTTCACAACCAATTTCAATTGAAGAGTCTATTGATGAACTTGAAAATTTTAAAAAGGGTAAGTTTATATATATGTGATTATTTATTGTTTTCTTGTATTAATTTGGGCACTAATATAGTTTTTTTCCTACAAATTTGCTCCCAGTTGGAGTTGGCCCAGCCTCAAGTACAATCTGAATTTGCACATTCTCACAAACTCAGTAATTTTGCTATCATTCTCTAACTCTTGATGCATAATGCATGTTGCTCATTTGCATGATGTGAAATTTTCATAACTGTTTATGACTATTGTTGACTTGTTGAGTTGTTGTTGTGACCAACCACTTGCATCTATTGTCTTTGTGTTGCTACTAAATGACCCGCTATATGTGCATTTTGTATTATTGTTGCACTATTGTTTATGAGGCTTTGATGAAGCTTTCACCTCTTATTTTTTGATTTGCATAGAATTGATTGGTTATGTTTCTTTGATGACAAATTTTTTAATGTTGCTAGAACTATAGCTATCTTTCTAATGTGAATTGAAAATGAATGTCTGAGCCTCTCTTGTTAATGTTTCATTATTCTGTATTTTTACTTCCTCTTATTTTATTAACTTATCTGCTTTTATAGTATCAAGACTGGGACTACTAACTTTGTTATTGCAGAATTGCCTTATGAGTTACTGGCTTACTGCCTAGTGCCTATTGCTTACTACTTAGTCTACCTTGATTCTTGATTCCTGAATGTGATTCCAATCAATACTTGTGGTTTATAAGTTGATTATGCAGAGAGTATACAATTGCCACTTGATTTATATTTGTTTGGTTTTCAATTTTGAGGCAGTGATGATGCTCACCTTTTACTATCTGATTAAAAAGATGACTGCTTAAGTTTCAAGGTCTGGTGGTATTTTTATGAATGCTGCTGCTAAGAAATTAAGTTTCATTCTTCTAATGAATTGACAAATATTATCTGAGCCTTAAAATTGTATTTGTTATTTCTTTACTTTTTATTATCTATATCTGATGGTTTTTCCTTTATTGTGCATATTAACTTTTTGAATTTTGATGATATTAGTTGTTGGAAATGGAATGAAAGCTAAGATTTTTGTTGTGGCTCTCTAATTCTTTTTGTCTGCTCATAATAGAATATTAGAATGATAGTTATAGAACTTTTTTTGTTGTTACACTATATTTGTAAAGTGTAAATTTTTTGGATGTTAATAGTTATAGCTTTATAAGTCAAATGTTATATATATTGGGCCTTTGGCCATTATTTTTTATAATAGCTTGGGTGGCCCAAATGTATTTATTTATGGGTTAAGCCCAATACTAAATGAAATATATTTACTTTTTCTTTTTTGGGCTCCAATAATATAGCCCATAGTATTAGGCCCAATTAAATAGTCCAACCCGATTATTCTACACAATATTTTGCTGCGGTTCGGTGCTATTTTTCTATAATTAAGAACCGCTCAGTTTTATTTATTTCCCACCCGAACCGAACCGACCCGTCCGTTACACAGCCCTACATGTATTCAAGTTATAATACATTATTTTTATTTAAAAATATATATCATTTTATATATAAACAATTGGAAAAATATAACAAAATTATTCAACATTCTTCGTGAAACTGAATAAAAGTGTAAAAGATTACTTCATATATGGAAAAATAAACCAAAAATAAATGAAAAATATTTTAAGCTTAATATCTTTTGAATTTATATTATAGTCACTTTAAAATTTTAGAAATGAAATTATCACTCTGTTTTCCATTGTAATGAATAAAATTTAGTAGTTATTTCATTCCTCCAAATATAAGCTATGCTAGAAGTTGGTTTTTAAAAGTTATAATCAAATTTTTATTTTTATTTTTATTTTTATTTTTATTTTTTTATTTTGAAGTGTTTTAAAAACCGATAAGATATCAAAAGTATACTCATTATATACTATAATCTATTTACTGTTCATATATTTGTATCTTTTTAGAAGTTTTATTTATTGTGTATGATTATGTATTTTGTTGTTTGAATATATATAGTATATATTATATTTAAGAGAGATAGTTTATAGAAATTTTGTATATATTTAAGAAGATGACTTTAATTATGTATATGAATTGTAAGAAATTGTTTCATATATGGAAAATAAACAAAAAATATACATAAAATAAATTAAAATTAAACAAAAAATATTTCAAGTTTCATGTCTTTAGAATTTATATTTCAATCATTATGAACAAAAGTGTAAGAGATTATTTCATATACGGAAAATAAATTGAAAATATACAAAAAAAAAACCAAAAAATATTTGGAATAAAATGGAATTGAAATATTAGATATATTTTTTAAAGAATAAGAGACTTTATACATATTTTTCAGTTATAATACATTATTTTTATTCAGAAATACATATCTTTGGATATATAAACAGTTGAAAAAATATGAACCGTTAAGTATTTTTCATGAAATTAAAAAAAAAAAAGTATAAAAGATTATTTCATATACGGAAAATAAACCAAAAATATATAGAAAATAAACCAAAAGTAAACAAAAAATTTTTTAAATTTCATGTCTTTAGAATTTGTATTACAGTCACTTTAAAAGTGAAATTGTCACTCCATTTTCTATTATAATAAATAAAAATTAGTAGTTGTTCAATTTCTCCAAATATAAGTTGCATTAGAAGTTGGTTTTTGAAAGTTATAATCATTTTTTTTTTTGATGTTTTGAAGTGTATTAAAAACTGACAATATACCAAAAATATATTTATTGTATACTATAATACATTTACTGTTCATATATTTATTTCTAACTAATAAATGATTAAAAAATATACTATAATAATAATAATAATAATAATAATAATAATATTATTATTATTATTATTATTATTATTAATTGTTTTGAAGTATATTTAAAACCAATAATATACAAAAAAATATATATATATATACTCATTGTATAATATAATTAATTTTTTTCTTTGTTAACATTAATTATCAATTTTTTTTATATTTGATTCATTGTGTATAAAGTCTTTTTCAAAAAATTGAATATTTATTTTGTATAAAATTGTAAATGAAAAATAAATGAGACAAGCAATTATAGCCTCCCACCACCCCCACCATCCAAAAAAGAACCACTAATCCAATGCAAAAATAAGCAAAACTTGACAAACACACACGTTTTATACACAAACTCCAATCATCATGCATTAGAAAAGAAGTTATATCAAAATATTAAGGATTTAACATGAATTTTCCTTGTTGCAACACTGAAAAAAGAATCGGGCTTTCACCAAAATGAACATGAATTATATCAAAAAAAAATCATAACCCATTTCCAAATTAATGCCTGCACATCCAAATTTATAACATTTCTTGAAAAAAAAAAAAAACCCCCATCTTCTCAATTCTAAGCTACAAGAAAAAAAAAAAGATCCTTCTCAAGAAAATAAAAGATATTGCTAGCCAAATCTCCCAAACCTTTCTCAACATAGCCATTTGTCAATATCGTATACAAAACTACATATTTGCTAGAACCTGTTTCATCAAATACTCTTGAAGCTGCGTCCATCTCTTTATACTTGGTGTACATTTCCAATATTGCATTGCTCACATTCGGGAGTGAGCACGGTTCGGTTTGGTTCGGAAAATATAATTCTTCAGAATTGCCCCATACTATCGGAGATTTAAAAATTAAGACTCCAAAATTGCTCTAAATTTTTAGTTTGGGACAGTTCGGAGAGTAAAAATTTCGGTTCAATTTGGTTCGGAGATCGATTCTTCTCCGAATTAAAAATTTTGGTTCGGATATCGGTTCTTCTCCGAATTAAAAAAAATAAATAAAGATATAATTAAAATTAAATTATTAAATTACAAACCATTTCATATTTTTATTATAAAATTAAATAATTTTTAATAGTTTTCTTTATCATTATTTTTTATTATAAAAATTTTTATTAACATATATACAATATACTCTAATATACCATACAATTATTAAATATTTTTATGAAAAATTTATATAAATAATATATATCATAGAATGATAATAACAACCCCATAACTATTTCAAAGTATATTACATTAGAATTTTATTATTGAAGATAAATTTAAATTTTTCAATGTAAATTATATTATAATATTTTGAAATGCTATTTACTAATTTAATATTTACTTAATTGTGATTTAAATTAATTTAATTAATGATTGAACCTTTTTATTTCAAATAATTAAATTGATATTTATTATTTTAGATTAAATATTAAATTAGTAGGTTTAATATTAATAAAATTAATATAAAAATTGAAACTATATATATATAGTACAATTCAGAGTAGTTCGGGACGGATCTCGATTTGGAGAATTCAAAATCTCCGGACCCGTCCCAATAAAAATTTTCAGGACAGTTCGGTTCGGAGAAAGTCAAACGGTCAACGAATATTTTCGATTCTGGAGATTTTCAATTTTTCGGAACAGTTTGGATTTTTTAAGACCCGTGCTCAGCCCTAAACCTAACGAGACCTAAATTGACTTAAAGTGACCTAGAAAAGACCCTCATGTGCACAGGGGAGCATGATGACATGTGCGTGGTATGACTCACGTGCATGGATCAACTAATCCACATGTGTGGCTCGCATTTATACTCGTGGGTCGAGCTTGTGCCTTTAATCCTCTATAAATGCCCATATTTTTATAAAATGAAGGACTTTTTAAAAAAATCTAGAGAGACTCTGCCATTTTTGACACTCAAAACCAATCTTATATAGCATTTTTTATACTAGTTTAGACCCTTTTTTGCATATAGAGCGCTTCTGGAGGAGACTCATAAACGTACATATGCTATTCTAACTCCTTTTTTTAGAATTTTAAACCTATTTCATTTAAATTCAACCACTTGTTTTATATGATTTGCTTGTTCTATCTTATTTGCATCTTTTGAATTTTTTAGTTTTTAGTGCTATTTTTGCATTTCTGTAATGAAAGTTTCTATTTTGTAATTTCCGCCAATTTTGCTAATTTTTTAAAATTAATGTCATTTTTTATAAAGTTTGCATTTTTATTGCAATTTTGTGTGAGATTGATTCTTTTAATGCAAAGTTATCATTTTTGGCATAAAGTTGTCATCTTTACATGAAAATTAGCATTTCGTATTAGTTTTAACATGAAAATTATATTTTTGGGTCCTTTGTTAAAAGAATATCTTAAATATAAAAATTGCATCTTTACCTTTTTTGGGGGGTCAAATATATATTTTACATCCATTTCTAGTGTCAAGATGGCTTTTTGACATTAAAATAACATTTTTATTATTCTGACTTTAAAAATGTATTTTAGATTTAAAAGCA
Source organism: Macaranga tanarius (assembly GCA_949673435.1). Classification (NCBI taxonomy): domain Eukaryota; kingdom Viridiplantae; phylum Streptophyta; class Magnoliopsida; order Malpighiales; family Euphorbiaceae; genus Macaranga; species Macaranga tanarius. Next base: position 3,174 of record CATIWO010057401.1, on the reverse strand, counting down.
TCATTTTTTAGTTTTAGTTGCTAAGATTGCATTTCTTTGTTAAAACTGCATTTTTCATGTTGAAGTCATGTTTTTCTTATTATTTTTAGTACAGAATTGCTCTTTCAATAAAAACTATAGTTTTGTTGTTCTTACAAAAAGTAACTAGCTTTCTAAAACTAGGATTTGTACCTTTGCCAAATTGAATATTAAGTTTCCATATTTATGAAGGGCTGGGCCTTTTACCATCTTTTAACAAATATGCTAACATTCAATGTTCCATCTAACTAAGGCTTTAAGACTACATCATATAATAAAAGTTCATATTCCAGTTTAATTTGCATGAAAATTGCACCTTGAGCTATAAAAAAAAAAAAAAAGACTCTTTTGGTCCCATAATGAGAAAATAACATTTCTTTTATGATGTTTGCGCCTTTTATCATTTTATGCATAATATCATCATCGGGTTGCTAAAAATATACCTAAATATTTTAAATGCATACTGATTATATTGTCCATGCCGTTATTATAATCACTATGATATGCCTTTTTTGTTGAGTTATTTGATATCTCGATTGATGTGAATGAATGAGTGTATAGGATGGATGAATGGTTGTTACAGTGCTAATCTTTATTTTGCAGGTGTTTTATTAGATTTAGAACTAGATTTATCCTTCCCGCACTTCTTCCTTTTCAAATATATTTACTAGGATTCAAAGCATTGTATTCTTTAATCTCTTTACTCTTTTGCTTTATCTTGTGGTGAATGGTTATATATTATGTTTGTTATGAATGTTGTGCATGTTTGCATTATTTGCCATCATGAATCCGAAATTAAGATGATGTGAGAAGTAGATCAAGTAGAAACTACTTTCCGAACTCAAAATCTCCGATAAGGGAAATAGATTTTGCATAGTACTAGAGATTTATTTTTTATTCCTGAGCAATTGGATGGTGATTCCAATTGCATGAGATTTTTTCACAATACCTAAAAAAAGGTTCTCGATCTGCCATTTTGAAAGGCATATTCAGCCTAATCTGGTGCTGGAGTCACGAGTCACCTGTGGTACCCAGTAAAAACTGGCTCGCTCACAACTATGTCCTTTTTTTTTATCTTGTAATTCCTTTTGATTTATAACTTTTGCTAGTTTATTAAAATAAGATTTAGAGAAATTATTGATAAAATGTTATTTTTTCTTTGGTTTTTCCTGTTAAAAATCTTATGCCTTCTCTCTTTTGCTTAGCCTAATAAGACTAAAACTGATTTAATCAAATCAAACTAACAATTTTTGGTTTGGTTCATTTTGGTTTTACTCCTTAGCCGGTTCGGTTCGGTCATTTATATAATTGTTTAGGTTTTGCTCGATTTTGCATATTCTTTAATTGAGCTAAACTGATTGATATATACCCCTAATTATATTTATATAAACCTAATAAAACAACTCCTCATTCATTTTCATTTTCCTTAGCTCCTCTTCTTATTTTCTCTTTACATCATGCCAAGGCCGTGTATCAAGTTTAATGGTTAATGAGCATTATTGAAGAGTTCTGGATCCAATTTTTGGTCATTTTAATAGATAAGGGGTTGCATAAAAATTAGTCCAATATGGACATTAATAAATCCTCAAAGAAAGTCAAGAATGGGCCAAGAAATACTATGGTTCTTCACCATCTTCATCTTTTAGCCCTCAGCCTCAACCTAATTCTTCCTTTAACCATGAAATTCAAAATTCAAATCAAGCAAGAAATAATAAAATCCCAATAAATCCTTCCTAAACCTTAAGCTCTTCATTAATTCTTCAAAAGAAAATTCAAAATTCCTCTTTAATCAAGATCAACCTACACCTCCTTTGCAAAATATATTTTAGAACCCATCATCATCTTTAAATTCTTCCCAAAAGCAACCTACCTAGAGCTTCATTCACCTAAAAATTAGGCCATCAATTTCAATTTTCCCCTTTTTATCAATATATATTAAAACAGCCAAACACATAATAACTTTAATTTCAATTTAAAATCTTACCAAAACCCATAATTATCTTCTTCTTCTTTCACCAATAAATCCCCATCACCACCACCTTATTGCCATCAACGAGTTGCTCATAACTAGAGCACCATCAAATGCCGTCGTCATTCTGCCTAAGACCGTTACTGCCTTAGCTCATGTTCAAGCCAAAGTAATGCATGTTATTGCTACTTGCTTTGCAATCTTTACCATCTCCATCTCACACGATCATGCTATCCAATCCACCAGTAGTGTTATTATTCCTATAGACTTCAAAACTTGAATTATTATTAGAGTCGTTGCCTTGCTAAGCCGCAATAGTCCTCAACCTTAGCTTTCCTTTGCTCATCACCATGAATTATGAAAGGTTGAGCCCTCACCTTTTGCTGCTGCTACTATCTTGCACAAGCACTAGGTTGAGCCCTGTAACATCCTGTTCTAGATTCTCCTAAGTTCTAGTCATGGTTTATGGACTTATTTGTTATGAAAATAAGTTATGGGTCTTGTTTTGTGCCTAAGGAGCATTCAGGGGTCAAAATGGATATTTTACAAAAAAAATTTATTAAGATATTTTTGAAAGTTACGGTAGCAATTTCATTTCTTCACGTTCCCTACATCTTTTTCTTCTTCTTTCTTTCTTCTTCTTTCTTTCTCTCTTTTCTCCATTTTTCTCTTCTTCTTTTTCTACATCTTCATCATCAAATTTTCTTCTTATTTTTCTTAAGCTTAAGGATTTAAACAATAATTCAAGGCTTCCTTTATCGACTTCAAGGTTTACAAAAGGAAATCTAAGTAAGTTTTTTTTTGTTTAAATTTCAATTTCTTTCAAATTATTGAATTTTGCCCTAATTGGATGTTTGGTTGAGTTTTGATGCATGAACTGATGTAAATAGACTCCTGAGATGCTTAGGTTTGTGTTAGAACTTGTTGTGTTTGAATTCTGGTGATTTTGAGTGTTTAATTTTTGGGTTTCTTCATTTTTCTTTTTTTCTTTCTCTACTTCTTCTTCTTTAAACTTTCTTCAAATTTTCTTCTTTTTATTCACAATCTTGGGGATACAAGACAACAATCAAAGCTTCCTTTATCAACTTCAAGATTTACAAAAGGAAATCAAAGTAAGTTTTTGGTTTAAATTTCAATTTCTTTCAAATTGTTGAATTTTGCCCTAATTGGATGGTTGGTTGAATTTA
>CATIWO010057386.1:0-17469 GCA_949673435.1 Macaranga tanarius | reverse complement strand
AATAAATAAATTGACGTACGTAAAATTTCTGTTTCCTTCTTTATAAGAAACCATACACGTACAAAGCCTTAATCAAAGAAATTTAATTAACTAAAGCCTATCACACTCATCATGGTGCATACCCAATGTGAGCGATCGGTTTCATTTAATAAGTTAAAGGATGTTGAAAGCTAATGCATATATGTACGTGCTTAATCTTTTTGGGCTATTTGCATGTGCTGCATGTGATTAATTAAGGTTATTGATTTATATCTATATAGACTTGTCTTAGTTGCTAATTAAAGTCCTATGACATGAAATTCATCTGTAGTGGAGAAGAAGCTTGAACAATAATATCATACATCATGGAAAAGGACATATATATATGGGGCACTACTCCACTAAACAAATTCAAAATTAATAAGTGTAATATATTATTATCTAAAAAATAATAATTCATGACTTTCTTGAAAATTTTTAAAAATTATTTTTAATTAAATTTCCAGCCATTTATTTTAAATTGAAGTATTAATTTTAATTTGTTTCATTATGAATGAAAATGGGATCCTCTGTTGTGTGAAGACATGCTTACTTCATAAGCCAATGCACAACAGTTTCCATTTGTAGTAGTGGGGAACTGGGAATTTCCACTACCAAAATCATATGATAAAAGTTTTCTAAAGTGTGAAAAAAGTCTCTAAAGTTTTAACTTTTAATTGCATATAGTTAGTGCCATTAGATATCTGCCTTTTTCTTTGGATATCAAAACCTTGTTAAAAATTAAGTTCATCAATTTCATTTTACAAAGATGCCAAACCAAAAAATAATTAATCATTTTGTTCAAAAAAAATAAAAAAGTCTCTCATGTAGGATTAATTTCATATGCCTGAGTATTTTGAATTTTAATTTTAAATGTATCAAGTTAATGTAAAAGAATACATTTTAAAAATTATGTGAAAAATTTTAATTCCATTAAAACAATCGGTTGCTGAATTTTATTATTGAAAATTCTTTAAAATTTAATGGACAATAAAACAATCAACTGTTGATGGTACGTTTTTCTCTAAATAATTTTTTGAATGGACCACATTTTTTTCTAATTTTTTAAAATTTATTTGAAAGTACCATCATGAAGTTTATTCTTCTTATTTTTCTTTCTTCTTCTTATTTGTGGGGTACCAATTGCAAATTGCAACAAAAATATGAACAAATTCAAGTGTTGATGAAAATAAATAAATAAATGATTTTAGGTTTTCAGCACTTTTAGTTGTTTGTTTTTCTTTTCCATAGTTATTTTTGAATTTTAAAAGTGTAGTTTTAGAAAAAAATAAAAAAATAAAAAAAATATTTTTTAATTTGTCTGAATTGCAGAGATTTCTTTGTTATTTAAAAATAAATAATAAATATTTTATTCATATAATGAATTTTTTAAAAATAAATAAATAAATAAATTAGATTAAAAAGATAAACATCAAACAGCTCTTATTTTTTAAGGTGATGTTGAAAGTTGAAACCCCCATGTGCATTATGTAGTACAATTGGTTGGCCTCTTTAGAGCAGTAATAACTCCATGTGCTATAACTACAAGACAATGTTAATATATGTTAAATTTTTTTAATGACAATGATTAAGACTCATAATTTTGATCATTCAAGTCTGTTTATCATTAAATTATAATTGAATAACCTGGTAGTATTTAACAAGGTAATTAATCACTATAAATATACTACTGTAAAGTTAAATAGCTGATTGAGTGGTATAAAATTACAGAGAGTTTTGAGAATGTTTTTTAGTGATAGATTTTATATTTCAATTTTTATTAAATTATTTTTTTAAATCAGCATTAGCCACGAAATGCAAATAGCCATTTTTCATGCACAATATAATGTAGTGACACCTCATAGTTTTTTTTTTTTAGCATTTTTAATCCCTGGGGATTCTTGGGAGAGCGGAGGGGGAGGGGGATCAAACCTCCGCTCTCTACCCGGATAGGGGGACTTCATACGGGAAAAATCTCCCACTGGTGGGAAGCTTTGGCAGCTTCCTTGCCTGGCCTGGGTGACACCTCGTAGTTGCACCATGGAAAAACATACTAATGTACATTAAAGAATCACTTTACTAAACCTTGCCGTAAGCCTGACATATGGGTGAGATAGAGAAGGAGAGGATAAGGGCTATGAATTTCGGAAAAGGAAAACACACCCAACAAGCCAATTGAATCCAGCTTTGCACAGCAATAGGATCAAACACTAATGTCCTACTCAATATATATACATATATATTCAAAAAAGCACATTAGTATCCTTCAAGACAATGTCAAATGGTGTTATGGAATTATTAACAACAGCCACATCTTTTTGCTTAATATCGATTGACTGTATAATAGAAAATAATTTTTTTTCTTTTCAATTAAATATAATAGAATTTGAATCATACTTTTAGGACACCTTTTGAGAGAAATTATCGCTTAACTATCACTAATATAGATTCATGTATTTTAAATATATGTAATATAAGAAATACACAAATGACATGTAAGTTTAATCTCTTATATTTAAGCACGGAATGATTAGTGTATGTTGAAATAGTTTAGCATTAATAAACATATGTCACCTTTTATTTTAATTGGATGTATAATTAGGTATATTCGTGTAAAATATGCATTTTACTTTCATTTGCAAGGGGTTAACATTTCTTTTTTTTTAATTTGAATTGAAGACTTTCACTACTTGTCAAGAAGTAGACACATCCATTAGAATTGACCTAATTTCCCCATGGACATACACTGTTTTGGTGCATAGAGCTATTACTTAATCGGTAATCATACGTCATAAATAGTGCATCGCGCAATATATAAAATTACCATTTTATCTCCTAAAAGATATACTGTTTTTCTATAAAATAAAGAATAAAAATATAATTTTATTTTCTTTTATCGTGACGTACCGCACTGTGATAATCGCGGCGCGTTAGGTATCGCGATCCTTAATTAATAACCACCAGGGGTTCAGATTCTTGTTAACATGTTAGACCTCGGCTATGGACCCCTTCCTGCACATGGAGCACACATGTTCTCATCTTTATCAAGTTTTATGCACCACAGTTTGGTAAAGTCTTATGGTAATGTACTTGTGTGTATATATATATATATAGAGAGAGAGAGAGAGAAGATTAGACAGTGTGAAAATGAAAGTTCATATGAGTCGAGTGAAAATGAAAGTTCATCTCAGTCAATATTGCTGAAGTGCAGGAAATTCTCTCTCTCTCTCTATATGTGTATATAATACTTGGGTGATATGTGTACGTAGGCAAAAGTCTCCTATATTTTAATATGGCCATAATACATTTACAGTCCCTTGTACTCGTCACTTTTTGTCATTTTAACACATCTACTTATAGTTTTATCATTTTAACACATGAACTCGCTTAAAATGTAATTTTTAAACCCATGTCATCACATGCGGTATGAAATAGTGAATCAGCATGTGCCACATTTTAAGAAATTGACTGACCAAAACTTGCAAATAGATGTATCAAACTAACAAAAAGTGACAAGTACATGGAGTGGTAGATGTATTATGTTATTAGATTAGTGCATTTTAAGCAAAAAGTAGTAAGTTCAAGTGTTGAAATAGTAAAATTATAAGTTGAGGTGTCAAATTAACCAATTGTGTCAAATACAGAGGCTGCATATGTATTATTCCTTTAATATGTTATATGGAACTTTTATATCTCCATTCACTCCAAGTATATTTATTTTCATTATTCAAGCTTTTGAACTCCACTGTCCACATATTTCACTAGGGGTCATTTAGTTCATACTTCAGAATCGGAATTGGAATCGATGCTAATGGGAAAAGGTATAAAAATTTTAATAAAGTGTTTGGTTTATTAATAAATCGGAATCGGCATCAAAATTATCTAATAAATATTAAAATATTTCAAAAAAATTTCTTAAAATATTTTAGTAATTATTTTTATTAATGTATATGTTTTATATTATAAATTTTAATAATATATGATAATTTTTAAATATTTGACTAATTTATAGTTGGTTTGACTTGATTCTCATATGAATGAGAATTCATTCCTTAGGAATGTAGGGGGAATGGTGATTCCTATTGATTGGGGAATCTCATTCCCATTTCTACATAAATTTTAGCTAAACAAACACTAAGAATCGGAATTATCCATACCGATTCCGATTTCCACCATTATTTTTTGTAAAACAAATAGATCCTAAATATTTTCAGTGCATACTTGCACATGTAAAAAAATCACACTAGCCTCTATTTATGTATTTCTAACAATTAACTTTTTATCTTTTATAAAAAAAAAAAAAACTATAATGTAAAATTTATTTCTTAAAATCAGCATTCAAAAAAATAAAAATCTTAAATGCAACGAATCGATGTGGGAGTTGCACCTTTATATCTAAAAAGGGGATAATAGATACCAATGTTATTTTTTTTTAAAAAAATATTATGAATGAAACATTCACTAACAAGGAGAGCATACAGTGTCATTATGGAACAAGTTACATAATTAAAACATGACCTATTATTTCCAATGTCACCTACTACAAAAGGAGAACTAGAGTCATCTAAGATACGAAAGAATCACAATCATCTTAGGGATTCTCATCTTGAGAACCACTTAAAGTCAATACTTGATACTTCCTCAGCCAAGAAAAGGAATATCAACGCTTGACTTAGGATGAGAGATGATTGACTTCATACAGAAAAACAAAGAAAAAGACAAAAAAAAAGATAATTTGCAAAGTCAGTTGAGTTACTCATCCTAAATCGATACCAATGTTCTACAACTTATAATATCAAACAAACTCATTATATGCAATATTAAAAAAATTCATATCTTTTATATTGTTCTAAATTTTTTTAGAAAGATCATTTTAATTGGTATATAAATTATATCTATTCTTTTTATTATTTGAAAAAAAGATTGTAATATACATGTTAAATTACGGCTAAATTTTTAGTGGAAATAATGAAAAAGCAAAAATATTAAATTGACTTTAATTTTTCATGATCACTTTGGAAGGTTTAGTGGCCACAAATCATTGAGTAATCACTAACCATACTGGTCCAATTTGGATAAATTTGTTAACTGTATCTGTTCAGTTTGTCCATTGATAAAACGGTAGCTCAGGAGCTATAAATTGGCACATTACTATATGAAACATGTTGTTGGTGTAAACAATGAAATTTGTGAACAGAAGGATCAATAGAACATTAAATTTGAGAAATCTATGCAAAGTTGCTCTACATAATCCAATGGGTAAAAGAAAAACAGCCCATGTAAACAAAATCCTCTAATATCTTATAGTGATTGCGATTCAATTGGGTGCTTTTCTATCTCTTTATTAAAAAAATATTGATAATCATATGTAGGAACTGGGGCATTTATGAAGTGGGAGTAAGCAAGTTGAAAGAAGAACATGGCTCTTGGCAAGGGAACAATTGTCATGATCTAATTGGGCCCAGTTGCAATATTTGTTATGATTTTGTAAGGATGAGCAAAACCATTTGGTTCCAGAGATGAAGATCCAACTTGTGTCATGCGGTTGGTGCTTACAATGTCAAATTGTCTAGGTTCGGGCACACATAGCACATGACTATGGTCCTTGGAGAAAAAAGGGTAGATGGTCCCGAGTAGAAAAACACCTTATAGGCTATAGCCATCGAATTCTACAAAATTCATTATTTTTTATTGAAAATTTTTGAGTGGCTATGGAAATTGGATTATGGGCTTTCCTCATTTAAAGAGTGGAAGTTAAGTCTCAAGTTAAATACCAGTTTCATTAAGTGTTGATGTAAACCCTTTGTCTTTTTGGACAAATAATCAAAATTTAGAGGGTTCGGAGAAAACGATGGCAACACAAAACTTACCAAATATGTAAAATTTCTTAGACAATTGCTGACTGAAAAACACGTCATGCTTATGAGCCAAAAATTTATGTTTTAAATTCCAAATGTGAGATTAGTGGCTAAACAGAAAACTTTCCTTTTTTGAACAAATAACCTGAATCCGAAGATCATTAAGAAATAATGGTAACACAACACTTACTGTACATGTGAAACTTTTTAGGTAATTACTGACTGAAAAGACCACATACCACGCTTATGAAATGCAAACCCTTTATTTGTATACCAAGTATGTGTCATTATATATATATATATGTGCATTAACAAGGACTACAAAAAGGACCAATTTTGATAACTTAGTTGCTAGAAGGGCCCATATGTATTTGAAAATAATCTTGTTTTAATTATTTTTGCTATATAGTAATACTCTTAGGCCATTGTGTCATAGTTTTGTATATCTTCATTTACAATAAGAAACACTATTTTGAAAATTTATCATGGCATATGCCCAGGTTATTTAAGAACAAGCACTTAAAAATGTTCATTTTTCAGATTTATAAAAAAAAATTGAGATTCCAACTTAATTATTTTTCCAAACTGGGATATATTTTTTAAAAGTATGAAATGATTTTTTTGAAAAATAAAATTGTGAAATTTATAAAAAAAAAAACAACTCCTAAATTAAAAAGAAAATATATAGAAAAGGGCACAGGAAAATGATTCCAGAGGGCAGCTCTAAATAGGCCCAATTGATAGGGCTTTTTTTTTCCTTTTTCTGGCGGGAATCTTAAACCAAGAGCCTTATATGCCCAACAAGAACCTTCTTAATGTTGCATCCAGAAATGATCAGCAACTAAACCAAGAAACCAAGATATTTTCTTGATGTTTTTATTTTTTTCCATACATTTGAGTACCCTTTTGCTTGAATTAATGATCCAGACCAGAATCAACCACATTTAGCATTCCAATTTTTAACCACATAAAACCATAGGATACCAAATTTGTGATCTTAGGAACCTACCAAGTAAAGGTCAATGTGGCATTTCCTAAGGCATTTGGGAAATTATGTTGACATCAATGCATACTCCAACTAGTGCAATTCCGGCCTTCCTTGCCACCTAAATGGTGGCAGGTGAATGGAGATGGCTTTATATCACAACCACAACAAATCAGCACCCATCATCATCAGAACATTTTAGTGTGCAACAAGTTCAAACATGTTTTTTTAGCAAAAATACGTAAGGTTTTTTTTTGTTTCGAAGTGTACTTTCAGCAAACATAAACAAATAAATTCTGTGAGGTCAATAAATGTTCCAAAAGCAATTTCAATAAACAGTTGGCACGAAATTACTATACAGAATTACTTCGTTTATTGACAGGCATCTCTCTGGCCGATGTGAGACAATCAAATGTAAAACCACATTCACACTCTATTTTCATCTCTTCATAGTCGGGCCAGCAGTAGTCTTGGAGCACCCAACTGTTCCCAGATCAACAGACTTTCTGCTCAGCCACTTTGAAGAATACATGTCAGTCTTGGTCAGCTTCTCTGGGAATTCCTTGCTAGAGTTCCCCATCAAAGAGAGATTCTTTTTCTTTCGGTGTCTATTGAGTAACAACATAGTATTTCGTTGGGGTGGATGTGATGCACCTTCAAGATAATCTCCCATCGGCACATAGCCCCAGGGCCCAGATGGTCCATACTCGGTAGATGATCTAAGACTTTGGAAACCATTCTTCAATCGTGGAAGAGCTTGCAGCTCTGCAGAATTTCTCCCTTCCAATTTGATGCATAGAGGACAAGGCGGGTCATTTTTATGCACCTTAGGTGTTGCCTGCTCCAAACATTCAGCATGAAAAACGTGACAACATGAAAGAACCCCAGCAACAGGCATGTCTCCACTTCTCACAATCTGCCGAGAACTCAATGGGGATCGTTGTGAAAGAAACTTTTCACACAATCCACATCTAAAACCATCAGTTGAAACACACAATCGACCCAAATTTTCAGATACAAATGGATTAGAAATATCAGAAAAGTCCATACTACTGCTGGCACTGCTATAACCATGGGCATCTATTTGTAGGGAAGCAGAATCAAGCTCAAAAGGCCCAGTAGATAGAGTTTCAGAAGCATCTCTTGGAGCTTGAGAGGGAAATAACAAAGGATGAATAGGTTTGGACAAAAAAGAACGGCGCCCTGAAAAGTTACAACGAGAGGACAAACATGACTTGAATGTGGGCTCGGAGTCGCTACTATCTGAACAGGAAGAATTAGATCTCCCGCTGCCTGGGTTCCTAGAGGTTCCCTGAAATGTTTTACTCCTCATCAGGGAACTGAAACACAGCAGGATACTAGAGTTTCAACGTCTAACATAATACATTACCTTGACTGTAGGCTTGGAGGGCAGTTGCTGCAGAATTTGACCTAGCAAATTCATTCAAAAGGCAAATAGGCATTTAGATAAATTCCAAAGCAGTAAAAAAATTTATCAATAACAACAAATATACACAAGTCAAATTATTTATAAAATTAAAAACTCAAAAAATTAAGGGTGGCATAACAATAAAATCCAGGTAATAGTGAATGAAAATATTCTCCACAAAATAATTATTGTTGAAAGTTCAACCAGCTTGACCAATAATATGTCGGAAGTTTTACTTCACAATCCTCAAAACGATAAAAAAAACACGTTAAAAAGGAATCAATTAGACTAGCCATATTACTTCTTTAGCATCCACTTTTCCATATAAAGCAACTTATAAGGGCAAGCTCAAATCGGACAAACAAAGGAAATAAAAAGTAGGGAACTGGGGAAGTAATCAAGCAGAAGATGCTGAATGCTGACTTATACGGAAACCCTGACACTGGAAATAGGTACATAAACTGAGGAATAAAGAGGGTAAATATCAGAACTCACAACAAATAACTAATACACACCATAAATAAGGGAAAGAGGAAAAAGAGTAATTTGGTCAGGTTAACTTCCTTTAAGTGCTATGCACAAGTACATAAGAGTTGTGATCACAAACAATGTGTATTCCATGACATATCTAATTCATTGCTTCCAAATTTATCATCTCTAGACAGAACAATCACTTCTGCTCATTTAATAAGAAGTGAGGATGTCTATAGAGAACTAAACTCCTTTTGGAAACTAAAATGATCACAAACAATGTGTATTCCATGACATATCTAATTCATTGCTTCCAAATTTATCATCTTTAGACAGAACAATCACTTCTGCTCATTTAATAAGAAGTGAGGATGTCTATAGAGATCTAAACTCCTTTTGGAAACTAAAATGATAGATGGAACCATGTAAAGCCCCTCACATGACAGCTCTTGCTACCATCCCAATCAAGTTAAGGAAGTAAACTATCATATAAGTTGCAAATTTAAGAAGTTTTGTGCAGGTTCTTTCCTTAAATACTATGTCTTGCATCCCTTCATAAATTATCATTTATCATGTAATTTGCAATAAGAAAATTACTACATATATTGAAGTACAAAGTCAGCAATATAAAAAATGACAATTTTACTACCTCGTCTTGTTGCAATTTCATAATCATCAGCATTGATCTCCTGTATTATGGGAGGTGTCCATTGAGGGCCTGGAGAAAGGTTAGAACTATTGAAAAACATGCCTGCACTATCAGACGCAGAACATTGATGAACGTAAGGATGGTTGCCTCTCATCCATCTGCTTTCTTTACTGCTTGATGATGTTGAAGATCCATGCAATATGTTGCCATCAGGCGAATCACATAATATCTCTTCAGATGGAAAACTAAAATCCCATCTTGATGGGGTTGGTGAGAAGCTTGTATTAGTTTGCCAATAAGGCTCATGCTGACCCATGGACCAGTCCCCACTGGCCATGTTTGATCCATGTGGCCTTGCAGCCACACAACAGAGCGACCCCGTTTTAGCTATCTTTCTAAACCTCCCCAAAATCAATTCCTCTAGCTTTCAAGTCTCAACCTTTTCATAAAGCTTACAACAGGGAATCCCCTGTCTCAGGAAGGGATAGATGTTTAATAAACTCTATTGGCCTATGAACACCAACTAATACAACATAGGGATGTCGTCTGGAATAAAGTCCAATCTTCAAAGCAATACCGCAGAAATATCCAATCTACTAATCTTAATCAACCCTGAAAAAATAACAATTCCATGTGAGATGTATATCTTCCTAAAACAAGCTGATAGCAAAACTCACTGTCATCATCAAAGAAATAAAAAAGTGGAACAAAAAAAATAACAAAAAAAAATTTTCAAATGCCACACCCAGAGCAGCATTGCATAATGATATGCTTTAATCCATAAATTGACCACATGCAAACAGGCAATAACAGACCATTTACAAGATACAACAGCTCTCACTCGCCAAGTATGTTCTTTTTTTAAAGAAGAAACTAAAACAAAACACCCAAAACCCACCAAAGTTAAAACCCAAAGACAGAAACTTTCTGCTTTTATAAGCTAAATTCTAAGCTTACATAACATGTTTGACAAAATGCACCAAATTAAACAAGTTAGAACCCATGAACTGAACTGAATTGAACTAAACTGAACCAAACTGAAGTATATTTCAAATTCTAAACAATAAAAGGCAACAAAGCAACTTACAGGCAAATGGGTACATTGCAAATATGGAAAAAATCATAGCTTTTTCCAAGATACATAACCAGAGCGACTGTAATTAGCGGTCAGAGTGAAAAACGAGGACGTAGTGGGAGGGAAAATTTTGGCTCTGCTTGCTGAAAGATACAGCAAAGCAATCTTTAAAAAATGAAAACCCTAATATATCGGTGAAGGAGAGAGAGATTAGTTTCATTAATTGAAAATAATTAATTGTAATTAATTAATTAATTAATTTTGGTTGAAAGCACTCTTCCGGTTTTCCATGATAGTATACTATTAGTATATTTATTAAGTTGCTAATTTATTATTATTTTTTAACCATAAGAAAGGAGGATAAGAGGCCACTGGCCACCAACTAATTTGGCCTTACAATACAAATTTTGAATTAATTTACTTAAAAAGAAAAATAAATTGTCATGTTATGTTTGAATATAAAAAATTTTATTATATTGATATTTAGATTAAAATTTTTATTTGATAATTATATAAAGTTATATTAAAAAATTTCAAATTAAATGGATTATAAATTTAAAATAATTTCTAATTACATCTTATTTAAAATTTTTATATTCATAATTATGTATATATAAAATATTTTTTCTCAATTTACTTTTTCTCTTTAATATCGATTTTTTCTTAATTTCTTTATCTCCAATATCTAGGATAAAACTTGTAAACTAAATTTGTTTTGTTTACAAAAGGTATTTCCCCTTTTTTTTTAGATAATTGGGAGTTTATATGATCTTAAATGGATGGATAGTCCTCTTTTCGACCAAAGTAAAATTCGAATTTTAAATCCTATAATACTATTAAAGAAAAAAGTTAGCATTTAAGTAATTTTCTTCTTTAATATATAAAGAGTAGATAAATTTGTCATTGCTAGTTTTTAAATAAAAAATTTGTTTCTTTTACATTTACAAGTAAAAAGATATATAAAATTAAAATTTTAAACAAATAACTTTTTATAATTTCATATAATGCATTTTTTTTGAGAATTATATAATGTATTTTTATTCAACCTATAATTTTCGCTCTTTCAACTTCAGTTTTATTCAACTTGTATTTTTTTTTTCATAAAAATTGTATTATATGCGCATCTTCTATCTCAAACACAACATTCAGGATATCCTGAACACAATGGCTCGGAGAGAAATTACCTTGTTAAATTTTATGATATTTATTTATATCTAAAATAAAAATATTTCACATGCTAAATCATTTTTGATGTCTAGACTGAATTTGTTTCATTTCAAAAAAAAATATTTTTCTTTTCATTACGTTTTTGTTTTTTAAGAAAAAAAAGAAAATTGAAGGACCAGAATAAATATATTTTAGTTTTACTATTTCATTTTACAGTGTAAACTGTTGTATCTATACAGTTGAAATTAAGATCGTTAGATTAAAATTTAATTAATTATAACTATTGATATATTTTACAGATATTAATACACCGATATAATCAATAGTTGTAATTAAATAGTAATTAATATAATGGTTTTAATTTCATTTGTATAGACACAAACATTTGCACTATAACAAAAGTTTTTTAAATGATGAGGATTGAGGCATAATCTAAATTGTTGAAACAATAATTACAAGAAATATTTCTATAAAAAATATTATTCTATTCTATGTGGAGAGTGTGTATCCCACTTATTTTTTTAAGAAATAGAGAATAATTACACTAATCAACTGAAAAAGCAGGGCCAAAAAGTTAATCTTGATTCTTGAGAGTATTTGGACATTACATTACTATAAGAAGCAATTTTGCATCCGTTTGGTGTCAAAAAAGAAAATTTTGCATCCGTTGGGCAGGCTGCATATTGCATGATTTCCCGTGTCTTTAGTGTCACTTGGTAGCTATTCCATACACTTGAGGATTTACAAAAGCAGCTTTAGACAAGAAAGTTGTGTTTAAATCAACACCTGAGAATTCAGCTTCAAAAATTTTCTTCCCTGTTTCTCGTGTTAGGTGACAGCCATCAGCAACTGTCTGTTGCAAAGGATCAAGCAAATTCTGCAGAAATCTGAGGAATGTTCCATCTGCATCAACCCAACAACATCAAAACATCAGAAACAGTAACAATACTACTGCTGCTGCTGCTACCCTCTTGCCAGTGAATCAACAAGTTCAAAGCTCTATAGTCTGTACCTTTTGCTGCCACATGCTCCACAAATATGTAAAGCCCACCTGGTCTTAGCACCCTCTTCACCTCTAGAAACAAGGTTCAAGTTTGATCTCAGTAGCTTGAATGCAGACATTCATTACCGTAGCCATAACAAAGCACTCTAAATAAGCATTCAGATTAGGATCAATTTCGAGAATATCTGGAAGTTAGTGATCTTAGGCCGGCAATCAGGTGAAGCATAGTTCTATCATGGAGATTTTCATGAAATAGAATAATGTGACTGATCCAACAAAATATAAGCATTGACCTTCCAAAGGGGATTTGGAATTCTTATGGAACACAATAAGTCAATTATTTTTGCCTAGTTTCATGTTGTTAGGACAGCATGTTTCTGTCCTTAATGTGCTGTTTTCTGGAATTTATGTTACAGGCATTTTAGTATATATAATTTCTTTTTGGCTATGACCTCCTAATCTAGCAAATTAAAACCGATATAATGCTGCAAACATGTCAAATTCATAAAAGATGAATTTATCACTATACATTGATCAAAAAATCTATCCAAGAAAATTAGTTCCATAAATTTAGTCCATGGCTCTATATGCCACTGGATACCATATATTCTCTTTATGGGAAAAAAAAAGTGCTAATCCACAACAAGGTAGCATATATATTATCTAACAGCAACTAAAGAAATCCAAACTTGACTATGTGCTAAATGTTTTATAGCTTATGCAGTTGCCCTTTTTGGATATAGAATATGTTAAACAGATAAAGGGCTCATCCGGTGCACGAGGTGCTCCCCATCTTAGTGAAGGGGTAGAGGGAGGGTGAGCTTATATGTATTATGTACACAACCTTCCCCTTACATTTTTGCAAAGAGGCTATTTGCACACCCTGAACCTGTAACCTAAAGGTCTCTAAAGGAGCAACCTTACCAAGTTGCATGAAGGCTTGCCTACTTTGTTAAACAGATGTCCCCAAAAGTCAATTACCTTGCAACGTCTGATCAACATCAGTAACAGAACATAGTACGAGAGTGCCAACAACTGCATCAACTGAAGCATCGGTTAATGGTATAGCCTCCCCAACCTGGATGTAAGCAATACCTTGAAAATCAACAAAGTAACAACTTTCTGCTTCCATTTCAATACCTTTCTAAAGTGAAAAAATGATAACAATCAAACTTTGTGATCAATAGCATTATATTGCAATTTCACATGCTTGCCTAATGCCAAAGAGAATGAGCAAGTGTGGTTCCAAGGAGCAGCAGTACAGGTCCTTTTGACAGTTCAATAAGTTGGACTATGGCTGTGAATCTTTCAACAGGATCCATCTGCTAACAAAGAACTAAGATGCATGTAATGCTGTCCAGTTAGTTCCAATCATTTTTAGTCCCCTCAGTTCTCCACTTCGCAACAAATTAATATATTACCATGTGATTGCTAATCCTCGAGGCTTAAACAAATTTATTTGCCAAATTGGTTATGTAAACAAGTTATGAAAGGTCCAACTATTATACTGCTAAGTCTGAAAGAAGTGACAAAGTGACAAATAATGAAGCAATTTTGCAATAAAGATAGGAGCACATACTGCTTGTATGAATTTGAAATTTGCGGGGCGTAGGCCAGCAGCTTCTGCAGCTTCCTGCGCATATTTTCCCATTTTTGCATTAGGATCCACACCAAAAACCTCCACATCATCATTGTTAGCATAGTATTTGAGGTTAGGACCAGTCCCAATCCCAATTTCTAACACTTTCTTAGCATTTCCTTTCAAATTTGCAAAAAGCTGTGACTTGTAAGCTGCAATCTTATCAAATGACAGATAGATACATATCATCAAACGGCAAGCTAAGAAATCCATAAAGAAAAAGAACAAAAAAATGGAAAATCATTTAAAAGAAAACAAAAGAAGAAGAAGAAGCCTCACTAACCTCTGCCTCATAAGATTGCGTCATGTCTGAGTTCAAAACAGAGGCATAAAATTCCTCGTACCAATCTGGTCTTGGAGGGCGAACCCTATTCAAAGTAGCCTAAAAGACGAGAAAAAATGATAACAATAATTCAAAATTTAACAAACAAATATAACCTATAGTAGCACACCTTGTAATCAGAAGAAGCATTTGCAGGAGCAGTAGCTGCTAGTGAAAGTAAACCTGTTTCAAGAAAATGCCTCCTCCCACATGGGCAAATTCTGACAGGCTTTGATCTTCTTGAACTGGAAGCATCATTCAAGGGAGTGTTTATAGAAGTAGAACAGAGGGTGCTGCTCTGGAGGTTTGAAGGTAAAGCAGCAACCATATCTTTCTTCTGGAATCTTGCTTGCTTGCTTGGTATTATTTAAAGCTGTTTTCATAGTAAATAGTAAATAGTTTAGATTATGAAGGGTAACATAATCGGTAAAGATAGTAATCCAGCAGCCGCGCGACTTGACTAAAATGTTCCTCCCATCACAAATTGATAATAGCCCTTTTTTATAATTTCAAAGAAAAAAATTGTCCACATTTGTTAAAAAAATTTATAAATAACAAAATAAAAGTCAAAGAGAATTTTGTATTTTTTAACTAAATAAAATAATTTGAAATTATATAATTGATTGCTAGTAATGAATAAATTTTAATATTTATATGTAAAATTTGCATTTATATATATATATATATATATATTTAGTATTTAGTTACATACTTCTATATTTTTTTAATATTTATATATATTTTTTCTTATATTTTTTAAAAATTTTATTTTGCTATATTCATTTCCGTACTATTTATCGAAGTTGTTTGAACACGTTTCAATCTTTTGAGAAGAAAAAATCCCTTCATCACATTTCAAAATTTTAGGACACATTTCTTCACAAAACTATAACAATTTTGTAAAAGCGTGCTAACTCATATAACCCATATAACTCAAACACACAAACACTCCACAACCAATATGAGATCCCGAATGACCAGCCCACTCTCTGGTTAAAATTTTAGAATGTTATATATATATATATGTGTGTGTTTGGTCCTTAATCTATCAGCTCAAAGTCTATTCATTTAACATCCAAACTTAATTTTAAACACATAAAATAATATGATACAAATTACTGTATTGTTAAAAATTAATTTATTTTTTAAATGGTGTTGTATTATTAGCCAATTTTTCATATAGTCATAATAGATAACAACGTTAATAAAGAGTATGAATTTCTATCTATAAGCACAACTTTATAAATTATAAAAAGTTAGAAATGTAATTTTTTTACTAATAGGAAAATCATATAATCTAAATATTGATAAACCGTACAATAGAAACTCGCATTCTCTTTTCAAATCGACGATAACATAATTCAAATTTTACACTTTAAAATATCTTTAAAAAGAATTTACCACTTTGCTACTCTATTATTAGTTCAAAAAATTAAATTTTGAGGTGCCTTAATCCACCTCTGCCTAAACAAGATGGTCCGCAAAAAGACCAATTTGAAGTTGAATTATTAGGCCAATTTATGTTCAAGATTTTGACTTGGCATAAACATAAGATGCACCAGTGCATGTACTGTAAATGAGCTACGCCAAATAATATTATCATTTAAGTTTTGGAAAAAGGTCCAAATTCGACTTTTTTTTTTTTTTTGTTTTTTTGTCCTAAGAGTATATTGGACTCTAAATTTTTTTTGGAACAAATTAGAATTTATCTTTTTAAAATTAAATCATATTGAATCTTTTATTAAAAAGTACTTTACAATTAAATCCTAAAAATTAAAGAAAATTTTAATTTTAATAGTAAATTAATCTAAATTAAAAAAAATAAAAATTTTTATGTTGATTTAAAAATTTAAAAATCTTTATAATTAGGTCATATATAATTTTTAAAAAATATTTATCAATTTTATTTACTAGTCTAAATAATTTTCATTTGTTAATCATTAAAATTAAAGTTTTTTTTTTTAGTTTTTATAACTTAATTGTAAATTTTTTTTAATAAAAGGTCCAATATGGTTTAATTTTAAAAAGATAAGTTCTAATTTGATCTAAAAAAATTTTAACATCCAATGTACTCCTAGGATAAAAAGTGAGGATCCAATTTAGACATTTTTCCTTTTAAGTTTTTAATACCCATTAAAAGAACTATATATATATATATATATATATATATATATTTTTTTTTTATCGAAAACAAACTAATCTTCATTAAAATAACAAGTGAGCTACATCATTATGGATAATTTGGGTGAAACGAGAAACAATAATAAGTAAGTGTTCCACTCCCACTAACATGACGTCTTGCTTGGTCAACCAGTCAGCTGCTTGATTATGATTGCGCTGGATATATTGAAAACTGATTAAATTAAGTCTTGTACACAGCTGAGCAATATCCTCTCAGATAGAGGGGCTTTTACCATTTTGTTGTAAAAAATAAAATTTATTCGTAGTTTCAAAAATAATTCCTATTTTATGATAGATTAGAAAAATTATTTTCAAATTGAAGTGAATTTTGGTGAAGTGGCATAGGAGAAGTCAAGTTTGCCAATCAAACTGGCGAACTGAGCAGTCCGCCAGTCTGACTGGTGGACTGAGTTACTTTTATTTTTTTTATTGATTTGCCATTTTAAATGGCAGACCAATACTATTTATGAAGTGGCGGACTAACAACTTTTTTTGTTGGTCCGCCACCAACATTTTTTTTAAAAATATTATTATTATTATTATTATTAGAGAGTATAATGTTTATAAGAAAATAAAATTTTTCGGAATACAATTATGATTAATATTATTTATATTATTATATTAAAATGTTGTTAAAAAAGACCAAGAAATTTTTTTATTGGTCCGCCAAAA
>CATIWO010057283.1:0-10001 GCA_949673435.1 Macaranga tanarius | reverse complement strand
GAAAGTAGATGAATCCTTCGGGGAGTAATAAATCGCTAAAGAACTTAATGAGCCTTAGTTAATTGACTTGACCATGAAAATAGGCAGTATTTAGCTATGGTATGCTTGAATGATCTCGAAAGAGACTTTAAGTAATTTGAGTAATTTACCCTTGACTGAATTAATGAATTGAATTGTGAATTGATCCTGTAATCCAAGTAATAGCTAGTGAAGCAAATCCAGGCTCTAGTTTCTTATTATTGAATTTTAAATTTAATATTTCAGATTTAGGATGTTTGTTCTTATTCATTAATTTGTTATTTAATTTCACCAATTACTATTCTGTTAGCTTGTAGAAATAAAATTAAGGCTAGTGCTTGATATCAATCTCCTCGTGGGAACAATACTCATACTTGAATCAATATTACTTGAAGCGAACCGTGCACTTGCAGAATTTTCCTAACAATCATGCCTCACTTTACATCACATTCAATCAATATATCATTCATCATTTTCACAATCTAAATAGTTCATTTTCATACCACATTTAATCATAATTCAACATCTTCATAAATTATATGTTATTCATATCACATCCCAATAACTTGATTAATTTATTCATAGAAATACATTTTTCATATTCACTTCATACCTCATTCAATCATTCAATTCAACACAACATAAAATTTTCCTAATATATATACATATTATGTATATATCGTACCACATCACATACTTGTCAAATTGTTCATATTAATATAGTTTTTATATTTAAGAGATTCAATATATATATAGATTATATTAATAATCACTTACACACAAGTACTTCAAGTCCTTCAAAAGCAAAGCTCCCCTAGTGAGTAGTGTCTTCAACATCCTTATCAAAATCTACATACAATCATACATCAATACCACATAACAAACATGACACTTGCACCAAACTCACTAGATACAACTAGGTACAATAATATACTTAAGGTTCAATATACCCAAATAGTTCACACACATGTCCAAAAATTATGAAAGTATTACTGAAGCTAAATCTATGAGTCTACTTCAAATTTTAATTAGAATTACTTGATTTGGATGTGTGGAATTAATTATGGATTTTTAATTTAACTCGGGTAAAACAGGCAAAACAGAGTCAATAGCAGAAGTACAAAAATGTTAAGCTGTGCCAGTCAATCTTAACGGCAGAATCAGCTAAACCTATAAACATAAAAGTTGTAAAGAACACTCTGAAATTTCCATAGCATTAAACTTTGCTCAAATCAGAGCTCTACAACTCCAAATATGATTAAAACAAGAAGACTGATGCAACACCAAAACAGAACACGAAATTTCAACCAACCAAACCTAACTCAATTAACCAAATTAAAGGTAAGGCTTACCAAATTGATAGTCCACTAGCTCCTAGATCTCCTCAATCTTCCCAAAATCCTTGTTAGATATGTAGAGAATTACCAAAATCTCCCAAACAAATCAAGAACACTCTCCTCTTCTTCTTTTCTACCAATTCTTTACACATACTAACACTAATACACACATAAAATATATAAAATATATAAAAATACACCCTCCAATCATAATTCTCTAAATGTCGAAGTTGATAAGTCTCCCATAAATGCTAACCCATCCCTTAACTCTTAATAAAATAATACTAATTCTATTAATTAAATAATACATAAATATCACCAAAATATCTCTTTACCCCCTTAATGAACTAGAATAATTACCCAATAATCCACAACTTTATATTTTTATAAATAGGTCCAAACTTACCTTACAATTAGGTCTCCCTCTACCAACATACACATACCCCACTTAGATGCAAATCATAACTCTATTTCACATGTCATGAAAATAATATGCATGAATAGTACATATAAAAATATGGGTGTTACACTGAAGAAAATAAAATGTTATAAGCTTGAAGAAGATGATTTGCTATAGTGAAAAAAAAAAGAGCATTCTCTATAAGAAGGAAGAATGATGGTGAAGAGAAGAGAAGAGAAGAGAAAAGGCAAAAAGAGAGTTTGTTAGCTTAGAATTCAAGATCAAATAGCAAGTTAATCAAAAGGAGAGTTGAACCTAAATAAGAAGGTGAAATTCAAAATCAAAGAAAGTTATTGTCAAAGAAAGAAAGAAAGAAAAAAAATATATACAGAAGAACTTGTGAGTTAAATTCTTATTTACTCTTTTAATTCAGTTGATTTGTCTCTTGTTGGCTAGAGTGGTTTTTCTTGAAAATTTCCTCTTTGTTGCCCTCTTTTGGTTTGTTGTCAAGCTGTTTCTTGCTAAAGCCTTGTAGAATATATTTTTCATTATTATTATTATCAGTGGTGATTGCTGAAATTTTTTGATTAAGCATTATTCTTGTGATGTTTTTCTTAAGCTACTATTATGGTTAATTTTCTGTCTGGGTCTGTTGCTGCTTTGGAACAATTTTTGTAAATAAAAGTGTAAGTGTCAAATTTCTAAAGGATAAAAAGTTTAAATAATTTAATAAAGGAAAAAAAATCAACTATTGAATTGGGTTGAACGTGAATGAAATATAAACTCATATCGAATACGCAATTAACTTCACCAATGAGTCAGTCATCTGTACGAATAGCTGACTATCTCATCAGTAGAGTCGGCCACATGTCTAGTAGGATGACCACCCCATTAGCCGGGCCGTTCGCCTCTTCAATTGGGCATAAATACTGCTCTAACATATATGAAATCTGGAAGACTGAAATTTGAAATAAAAGAAGTAATTAAAGTGTAGTCAAGTGTATAATATTAACAACCATATTGGGAATAAAACACAAATATGTATATATATATTTCTCATACAATTTTTATATCTATATACATTTTTTTATAAGCAATTCTTAAAAACTTTTATTAAAATTGAGGGAAAAAACTACTTGAGCAAATGCACTCAAGTGATAAGAAACTCCTCCCTAAACTAAACAAAAGGGGAAGAAGAGAAAGAAAAGAACAATAAAACAAAAAACACAAAAGAAAAACTATAAAAGGAATAAGCCACCAGCACCTAAAAACACCCAAAAAAAAAACCAAAGTAAAGACCTAAAACCCGACAGCCACTACATCCAGACAAAAATCCCAATTTGTAATAGTTCTGAACAAAATTAAACCGTCGAACTAGCAACTGGATACATATAATCCTGAGCCTAAAAAATTGGCAACTCGGACCCTGGAAACTTATTGCACCAAGAAAAGAATAGTAAAATAACCAAAAAATTTAAAGAAACCAATAAAAAATCTTAACTCACAAGCTTTCTCTTACGACATTGTGAGATAGATTTAACACATAGAGATGATTGAAGAAGGTCAGTTGGTGTAAATTTGAACAACGGCGACAGAGCTCGACACCAAGCAGTCACCCTAAAAAAAATCAACTTTTGAAAATTATACTCTGAATAAACATCATTCTAAAAAATAATCTCATTTCTATGAAGCCATAGAGTCCAAGCAATTGCATAAAATAATGACATCCAAAAATGCTTTTATATAAACCCATTTGCCAAATTCTTCTACTATTGAAAACACAAAATAAGAGAAGATGGGAAAACAAACTCGACTCCCCACCATTTGTAGAAAAAATACCATAACTTCCAGGTTTTAATGCAAGTCAACAAAATATGATCAACTGATTCACCAAATTTACCGTAGAAGGCACAAATATTGGAAGCAATCAGGCATAAACCAATATTAAACAACCAATCTCTAGTCGGTAATCTATCAAGCATAGCAAACCATATGAATAGCTCAGTTTTTTCCAGAGTTAACTTAAGCCATACATCAGGAATAAAAAGATGATCATGAGATGCAATATTATGCATAACTGCATTATACAAACTACTCACACTAAATCTTCTATCAGAAGAGAGCTTCCAAACCACTCTGTCATCTGTAACCATAAAAAGAGAGATTCGATTAATAATTAAAAGCATAGCTTATAGTTCTTGCAACTCGACTCCAATAAGAGGGTGATTCTAAGACAAGCTCCAAAACCAACTATCCTCTTACCAAGTACCAAAATCTAAAACATAACCTAAAGGCTGTCTCGAATTAGAAAAAGTGAAGGAAATAAATCCTTCAAGCACCCATTAGTAGCCCATGAATCATGCTAAAAAGGCACAATTTGACCATTTCCTATTTGAAAATTAAAGCAATTAAGCAAAATCATATTAAAATGATCATTAAGCAAAACATTATGAGAAATATCCTTCCACACTCTAGAATAAAGCTTAGCAGTAGAAATAAAAATATTATCAATACGGTTCGCCAAGTACTTATGATGAACAATTCTACCCCCAAAGAGAATTACTCTCATCTTGCAACCTCCACAACCACTTCACCAAGAGAGCCTAATTGTGAACCCCCAAATCTAAGATACCCAACCCACAGAATTTCTTTGGAATTGTGATTTGCTACCATTTAACTTTGTATTACTTTTTTTTAAAGGATCCTCCAGACCAAAGAAAATCTCTAACCAACCCATTGATTTGATTCAAAACTCCTATTAGAATTTTGAAGATAGAAGCATAATAAAGAGGCATTGCAGTTAAAGTGGATTTAATCAAAGCCAATCGCCCTACCTGAGATAAAACTTGACCCTTCCAAAGAGCCAATTTTTGCTTAATTTTATGAATGAGAGGCTGCCAGGTAGAAAGACGGCTCATAGACCCACCAAATGGGAAACCAAGATACTTAATTGGGAGATAAAAGTAAAGACTAAAAATTTTGGCAGCAGTAGAGATAACCACAGTAGAATCAATAACAACCCCTACCACCTGGCTCTTATGGTAATTCACCTGTAATTCTGAAACCACTGCAAAACATCTTAATATTTGCACAAGATTCACAAGATATTGAGGGTCACTATTTACAAAGAAAATTGTGTCATAAGCAAAATTTAAGTGAGATATTAAGGGTCCATTATTAGATAACTGAAAACCTTTAAGAAATCTATAGTCCTCTATTTTTGCAACCAACGCTGTCAAAGGCTCCATAGCTAAGATAAATAGGAAAAGAGACAACGGGCAACCCTGTTTCACCCCATTTCTACATTCAAAATCTATTGTAGGAGAACCATGCACCAAGACAAAAGACTTAGACCTTTGCAAACATTCTTTAATCCAAGAGACCCATCTCTCACCAAACCCTATCCTCTCAATAACCCAGATTAAATAGCGCCACTTAAGAGAATTATATGCTTTTTCAAAATCTATTTTGAAAATAAAACATCCTTTTTGGGCAGACAAAGAGGAGTGAATCACTTTATTCGCCACAAAATAGCCATCTAGAATTTTTCTGCCCCCTATAAAAGTGAACTGAGAGCTACTAACCAAATTATGTAAAACCCTCTTTAATCTATTAGAAAGCAACTTCACAATAATTTTATAAAGGCCATGGATCAAAGAAATCGGTCTATACTCATCAACACGAATAATCGGACATTTTTTAGGAATTAAAGTAATGAAGGAAGATTTAATAGATTAAGGAAGCTTACCCGTAAAAAAGAAACAATCCACTAACTGAAAAACATATTCCTTTATCATGTCCCAATCTTTTTTTATAGAAATAGAAAATAATACCATATGGACCTGGAGCCTTGTGTGAGGCACAACTCCAGATAGCTGCCCGAACTTCCTCCATGGAAAATCTCCGCTCTAAAAAATTAGCTTGCTCTCTAGATAAAGAGGGTAATTGAATCCCTTTTAGAGTCCCATTGACTGGCCATTCCTTGTTGAACCATTGTTGATAATGAGACCATAACAATTGGGCAATTTCTGATCTATCATCAATAATTCTATCAGCATCCATCAAGCTGTAGATTGAATTCCTCCATCACCTGTTAGAAGCTTAAATATGAAAAAAATCTTGTGTTGCGATCTCCAAGCTTACACCACATGACCCTTGATTTTTGCTTCCATAGAGATTCAACCCTCCTTACTGCCATTGCCTTATTACAAAATAAATTAGATAGTTCAACCTCCTCCTCAATAGATAAAGCTTTAAGTTCAGAAATGCTTTCTAAAAGTTCAATCCGTCTCTTAATTACTTTAAGAGTATTGTCGACATGCCCAAAGTGAGATTTATTCCAATTTCGCAAATAGTTTTTAACTGTTTAAACTTCTGCTGAATAGCCAAATTAGGAGGAAGAGAAAACTAAAAATTTTGAATTACCTTATTAAAGCCAGTATGATCCCACCAACAATCAAGAAAACGAAAGGGCTTAGGACCTGTATTTACTTTAATCAAGGTTAACAATAAAGGATTATGATCAGACGGCCCATTAGCTAAAGAAGACAAAACAAGAAAAGGATATTGAAGTAGCCATCTAGAAGTCATAAATGCCCTGTCAATATAACTCTGACAAATTTGATTACGCCAAGTAAAACAAGATCCCTGAAGTCCAAGTTCAATGAAATTAGAGTTAACTATAAAATCATTAAACTGTTGCATACCGAATATGCTAGCTGAAGGTGGCATCCTTTCTGAAATCCTCCTGACTTGATTAAAATCACCAATCAAAAGAATATGTGAATCTCCAATATCTTCAAAGAAAGTCAGAAGCTCTTACCACACTAAATTCTGAGCATGCACTTTTGAAGCATTGTAAATTCCAACAATAAAATAAAAGAAATTATCCTTAATAAAATTTCCTTCAACCGCAATCCACCGTTCCAACATAATAGATCTGTAGAGAGCAAAAACTTACTTATCCCAAAAGATAAAAAGACCACCTGATGGAATCATGGATTCAGTAGCTACCCAATCAATAAAACCCATTCCCTACAGCTGTCTAATCACGGAAAAAGAAACAATTTTACATTTGGTTTCAGAGATGATCATATTAATATTATATCTATATACATGATGCAATGATGTCAATAGTACCTTTAATATGATGGAGTGTAGGAACTAAGGCTAATACTGTCTCTGAATATGGCCACCTGAGTTAATAATAGTAATATATAGATGCAAGCAAGATTTTTATATTTTTTTAGTATTGTAAAATTTAGATTTAGCTTATAGGTGGTTGTGATGAATGCATCATTGCTAGGTCGTCTGTTAATGCGATGTGGCATTCATTTTCCCTCAAGAAACACTCACTTAAGCAACTAACAAATATTTTATTTTTAGCCTAAATTATATATGGTAGTTTATTAAGTTTAAGAGAATAATAGAATAAATAATTAATAGCTAAGAACTAAACAAGCTAGCCCATGGAACCCAATGGAGATTTGGTAGGGTTTGGTGAGTTAGAATGAAGTGTCTGGGACACAGCTTTTCACCTTATATGATAAGATGTAAGACAGTAACTAGGGTATGACAATTGAGAAGAATTGATGAAAATGTAATTCTAGCTCTAAATGAGAGATATAAGTATGGTAAGGCCTTGTTTGAGATAATATACTTTGGAACGTGTCGGATTAACCTCTGGGCTAAGCCAATACATTATTTATGAGTAAATGTGGTAACCTTCGGTGTGGTAATAGTACTAGCCACACTGATATCTACTTATGCATATGGTGCAGTGCTTTGAAGTTAATATGAATACATCTAAATTTTTATGATGCTCTTGATGAGAATTACAGCGCTTATTAAATATTTAATAAATATTATAATGAGCATCGGAAAAATATGAGTTATCGTATGAAGTATGATCTCGAGAAGCATAGATGGCTAGTATGACTGGGTTGTACGCATTATTTTTAAGATGCATTGAATGACTAGAAAAGTATAATGTTATTTGGAAATAAAATAATTATTCATGAACTTTAATCGGAGTTTTATTAGTGTGCATAATTTTACTGAGTAAATGAACTTCTTGCCCTTTATTAAAAATTATTGCATGACTCCATAGTCCTAATATTCTTTCTTTTATGATTCGCACTTGGAATCCTTAATATGATGTTGTTGAAATATACCTCATTGTACTTTGTTCACTCACTGAGTATTTTCTCTTGAAAATACTTACCACTCTTTTATTTTAGTTTTTTTTCAGAGCAATTTATATTTTGCTGATCATGAGATAAGTCTTAGTATATAAGGCTACTGCATGATATAAAGTTCAAGAAGAAAAGGTTCGGAAGCAAAGATTTGTTGACTAAGGAGAGGACATGGTTCTATATGATGATCAAATTTTATAGTTAGTGTTTTTAAGAACTATAAGTATAAGTTAGCATAATATGAAAGATAATGTAATATTATATTAGTTTTGTAATCATGTTTGAGATCAAAACTTCGATATGTTAAAGATCAAAGATATTTGTACTTGTTATACTTATATAAATAGAATTGAGTAAGGGTTTATTGGAATGTTGTATTAGTTGCGTGAATAGTTATTTTAAGTTAGAAGTGGTACTCTAAAACACTGATATCATAATTAGATGTTCCAAGATTAAAAGCATCTAATGAAGGTGTCGGCGAGGAGGGGTGTTACATATAAGTTGTAGGACTGTAATTAGGGTATGACATTCGAGAGAAATTAACAGAAATATAATTGTATCTCCGACTGAGGAATATATTATGAAAAGGCCTTACTTGTGATTTGATTCTTTGGAATTGTGCGGGCACAATCTCTGAGGCTAGGCTAGCACATTATAAATGAATAAACATGATAACCTACTTGTGCATATGGTGCATTGCTCGAAAATTAAAACTTGAACATTTTTAAATTATGATTTTCCAAAAGGAATTAATGTTGAGTATTGTAAAGAATATATTATGGTATATGAGATAAGCATGAGCATGAGAAGCCGAGTTGAGAAATATGACAGTGTTATATGGAAATTATTGTGTGTAACGCCCTCCTACTACTAATAATATTAATATACATAATAAAGAATTAATGAGATAAGAGAATCTCTAACAACAATATTACAAGAATTAATTACTAAACTTCAAAACTATCCAATTATTACATCTCTTTACTTTCGTGGTCCACGGCACTACTATCTTCCAGCTGCTGACTAAGCAGTTATCAGATACCTATTCTGAAAATTTTAAAACAAAACGAGTGTGAGTAATTTCAAAATAAAATTACCCAGTGAGTGGATAAAACATTATTATAAGAAAATCTTTAAAAACCAACTTCCAGTAGTTTCAATAATAAGAAATCAATAACTTCAAATATTTTATATAGTATCACCAACTAACCTTTCTCCCATATAATCAGAAATTCAAGCATAAAATGATTCCTCTCTAATACAAGTAGTATATTAAAAGATAATTTAGTAAATGAAATAAATCAACACTGCACCATACATACTTTGATAATCTACTTAAATATACTAATAACAAGATCATCATCAACATGCACCATTCATTGAAAATTATTATCTAGGAGTACTTCAATACACATATACACATGATCTTTAGCACAATATCATTCAATACTATAATATCTCGCAAGTATTTATTCAAGTTCAATACTCATGGTAACACTACCTAAGTGTGATCAGCACTTAAGCCCATAATAACTCAAAGGTTAATACAAATAATATATGTAGCTGGCCCCAAGCAACAGCTCTACATATATCTCAGATGTATTCTTACATCTTCATGGCAAATCATGCACCTGGCCCTTGGCAACGGCTATGCATATATGTACCCGGCCCCTGGCAACGGTTATACACGGTGTTTTCGGCCCCTGGCAACGGCTATACAAACCCACTAACTTAATCTTACAAAGTATCATGCACATCCGGCCCCAGGCATCGGCTATGCACGTACACCCACTCGCATTATGGTAACATGTGTATCCGGCCACAGGCAACGGCTATACACATTTACCAACCATTTTTCCAACATAGACATATATCTCTACACAATATCACGTGTATTCGGCCCCCGGCGTCGAATATACACCTCTACGAATCTTCCATGTCCTCGATAAGGAATCTCAATCCTTAGGGTTATATTCAATTAAAATTACGTCACTTTCTTTTAGGAGTTCTCGAGTATTCTAGCATCATTGGTATCTCATTGTGCCTCTCGTA
>CATIWO010057261.1:0-18274 GCA_949673435.1 Macaranga tanarius | reverse complement strand
TAATTAACTAATTATCCTAAAAAGAAAATCAAATTAAATGTTGTCCTCATCATTCACCTCCACTTGCAAAGAACTCGACCTCGAGTGAATATCTGGATACCCAAGGCTTATATCTGGCTGAAATAAGGTAATGTCCGCAACTTTGAAAGTCTTCGAAATTTCCATCCATGATGCCAAATCAATAACATAAGCATTGTCATTGATCTTCCGAACTACCTTGTAAGGCTCATACTTGCGTTGTTGCAGCTTGCTATGCCCACCTTGCATCCTTGCTTTGCTAATGAATACCATAACCTCATCTCCCACATCAAAAACCTTGAAACGCCTATACTTGTTCGCTTCAGTCTTGTACTTAGCATTAGCTTGTTTAAGCATATTTTTGACATCCGTTTGCACCTCTTAAACTTGCTTTGCCAAGTCACCAGCCGCCACACTAAGACCAGGCACCTTTGGAAGCTTCACTAAGTCCAAAGCATGATTAGGACATTTCATATACACAACAGAGAATGGAGATCTACTTGTAGCACTATGAACTGCATTATTGTAGGCAAACTCCACTTGCGCTATAACAAAGTCTCATTGTTTAGGTCAATCCATGCAAATGCTCCGAATTAGATTACCCAATGTCCTATTCACCACCTCTGCCTGTCCATCTGTCTGTGGATGTGCTGTACTACTGAAGTTCAAAGAAGAATCAAATATCTTCCAAAGCGTCATCCAGAAATGGCTAAGGAACTTAGTATTACGATAAGAAGTGATACTCTTTGGCACTCCATGCAATCTCACAACCTCCCTAAAGAATAGTTTGGCTATAGAGGATGCATCTGCAGTCTTCTTACATGGCAAGAAATGCGCCATCTTGGAGAACCTGTCCACCATAATAAATACAGAATCCATACCTCGTTGAGTTCGTGGTAAACCCAACATAAAGTCCATCGAAAGATCCTCCCAAATAGCATTAGGAACTGGCAATGGCATGTATAATCATGTATTTTGAGTATGTCCTTTGGCCTTCTGACAAACATAATACCTAGCCACTAGGTTAGTGACATCCTTCCTCCACTTAGGCCAATAGTACCTCTCCTTCACAGCTTCAATAGTTTTATCTCTACCAAGATGACCTGCTAAACCACCACCATGTAAATACCGAATGACCTTTTCACGAAGAGATGTGTGAGGTAGACACCGTTGCCCACTCTTCATGAGAAAACGATCATGAATGTAGAAATCATCATAAGGTTGTTTATGCACACAACTAGCCTAAACCTTGCTAAAATCATCATCATCTACATACATCTCCTTCAATATTTCAAAACCCACTATCTCTCAACTAAGAGTTTTCATCAATGCCACACATCTACTTAAAGCATCCGCCACCCTATTATGCTGTCCCGACTTATGAACAAGCTTATAAGGAAATTTCTCTATATAAGTCGACCACTTAGCATGTATATCACTCCTAATATACTTTTGGGTGCTCAAATACTTCAATGCTTGATGATTAGTATACAAAATAAACTCCTTAGCAATGAGATAATGTTCCCAAGTCTTTAAGGCCCTCACAACAACATAAAACTCCTTATCACAGGTAGCCCACTTTCTTCTAGTCTCACTCAATTTCTTACTAAAGAAAGCTATCGGCCTCTTTTCTTAGGATAAAATAGCCCCAACACCTACAACACTAGCATCACACTCCACCTCAAACAACTTCTCAAAATCAGGCAATGCTAACACAAGTATGGTACTCAACTTCTCCTTAATTAAAGTGAAACTACTCTCTTACTCTTCACCCCACTAAAATTTTCCTTTCTTTAAACATTCAGTAATATGTGCAACAATACTACTGAAATGCTTAATAAGTCTCCTATAGAAAATTGCCAACCCATGAAAACTCCTCACATCACTCACATTCTTTGGGGTAGGCCACTCTCTAATAGCTTTAACCTTAGCCTCATCCACTTTAATCCCATTACTACTCACAACATACCTAAGAAACAACAAACTATCTTGTGTAAAATCATACTTCTTTAAATTAGCATATAGTTTATTTTCCCTCAACACTCTAAACACCTCTCTAAGATGCTCTACATGCTCATCTTTAGACTTATTATGAATCAAGATGTCATCAAAATAAACCAACATAAATTTACCCATGAAAGGTTGTAGTACCTGATTCATAAGTCGCATGAATGTGCTAGGAGCATTGGTGAGACCGAAAGGCATGACTAGCCACTCGAATAAGCCATCTCTTATCTTGAATGTCGTTTTCCATTCATCTCCTGGGCGAATTCGAATCTGATGGTAGCCACTCCTCAAATCTATCTTACTAAACACCATAGCTCCACTCAACTGATCAAGCATGTCATATAGTCTCGGAATGGGAAATCTATATCCAATAGTAATCTTGTTAATGGCCCTACTATCCACACACATCCACCAACTCCCATTCTTCTTTAGAGTCAATAATGCTGGAACCGCACATGGACTCAAACTAGCCTGTATGTGTCTCTTGTTCAATAATTCCTCTACCCTTGTTCAATAATTCCTCTACCTTCTCCCTCAAGATCTCATTCTCCTTTGGGCTCATTCTGTAATGAGGTAAATTGGGCAAAGTAGCACCAGGCACCAAATTAATATGATGTTGTATATCTCTCATGGGAGGTAAACCCTTAGGCAAATCATCGGGCACCACATCCTCAAACTCCTCCAACAATTCCTGCACCTCCACTG
Organism: Macaranga tanarius; assembly: GCA_949673435.1. Taxonomy (NCBI): domain Eukaryota; kingdom Viridiplantae; phylum Streptophyta; class Magnoliopsida; order Malpighiales; family Euphorbiaceae; genus Macaranga; species Macaranga tanarius. Next base: position 15,544 of record CATIWO010057261.1, on the reverse strand, counting down.
GAATTGAATGTCTCTCTAATTCTTCATTACCTGCCTCTCTTTTTACTACTAACAGATGAATCTCACATGTTTCCTTGCACTCCTCAATAAATGTAGTTGGTTCATGCACAATGGTGAGAAAGTTCCTCCCTTCTGCTTTAGAAGCTTTGGGTTGGTTCTTCCTAGAAAATGGCACTAAGGTATACTTCACCCCTCCTTTCTCTAACTGATAAATATTCTTCCTACCCATATGCTTGGCATCCACATCATATTGCCAAGGACGCCCAAACAGTATGTGACAAGCATCCATATCAACTACATCACAATAAATCTTATAATAGTATTTACCAATGGAGAAAGGTACCTTACAATGTTCTGTCACCTTGATGCCTCCCACCTCCTTAATCCTATGGATTAGGATGTTTCTCAGTCGCTAGCTTCAGTTTCTCCATCATGTCTCTCCCTATGATGTTCTCTTAACTGCCACTATTAATGATGAGATCAAACAAACTCCCTTGCACGGTGCATCTAGTGCGAAAGAGCTTGTGGCGTTGAGTATTATCCACATTCTTTGGCGACAACATGAGTTTCCTCACCACACATGCATACTCATCATGGTCATCATAATCACAGTTATCATCATCTCCATCAGGTCCACACACCTCATCATCAGCCTCATCTTCCTCTCTCTACCACATTCACAGCCTTCCTCTTTAGACACTCGTTTGAATGATGCCTTATCTCTCCACACCTATAGCACTTAATGCCAAAAGGTTTGGTATAGGGGTTGGCATTTTTAGTAGGAGTTGTAGTGTCATTCTTCTCCCCCATCATACCCTTGCCTTTCCCTACACCCGTAGTGGTAGTCTCTACATTACTGGTTTGAGGCACCTTACCCTTATCAAATGCAGCTTTGTTGTCTCCTCCACCATATCTTCTATAATTGGCAGTCCGAGTTTGATCCTAGATAAGCAATTCAGCCCTCATGGCTAAATTCCTTGCTTCTTGTATACTGAAAACCATCTGCACACCGATCTTATCTCGAAGAGCCAGATTGAACCCGCTTAAAAACCTTGCTGCCTGTTGATTTTCACTTTCTAACAATTGGTTCCTCGCTGCCCATCGCATGAACTCTGCATTATACTTAGTTACACTCCTCATTCCCTGAGTACATCTCTGATAAGCATGGAAAAGATATTGTTTGTGGTCTGGAGGAAAAAATCTACCCCTCAATAATTGTCTCATCCTCCTTCAAGTCTGAACCGGACCACGCCCCTCTCTCATCCTAGTCTCTCTCAACCTTTCCCACCAAACCGATGCTCCCCCTTTCAACCGATAGGTAACAAATTTTATCTTTCTCTCCTCAGGCAACTCAATATAATCAAAGAACCTATCTACTTCAGTCAACCAATCAAGAAAACCCTATATATCAAGATCCCCACTGAAGTTAGGAATATTTAACTTTAGTTTGCACTCGTCGTCCCCTCTGTAGTTTGGTTGCCATTGTCGTCTGCCACCAAATCCTCCATGCACAGGCGCCATATTCCCTGCATGTGCCATATTTCCGAAGTCAGCCTCGTCATCGGACGTGTCATCATATACTCTGGCTGGCCTCCTTTGATTATTGGGAATGGGATCAACAACGGGTCTGACATGGCAAAATCCTCTGCCTTATTCACCATCATCATTCCTATGCCCTTGTTCGGTAACCCTCAACACAGCCTGCAATTGGATTTGCACTGCTTCCAATAGCTGGGTTATATTTTGGGTATTCTGTTGCTGTTCTTCGATTGCTCTGCAAACAGCCTGCAATCCCTGATCACCGTCATGGGATTGGTTTCCATCATTATCACGATCAAGGTTAGCCATCGATTAGGGAAAATCAGGCTTTGATACCACCTGACGCAGCGTGTAGCGCGATAATCAAACACGTTGATTATTTAAAGGAACAAACAATCTCAATCCAGAGATTATCAATCTCAATCCAGAGAAAAGAGTTAAGCAAAATAGTTTTTAATTGATAAAAATTGAATAATAAAATCACAACCCTAACATAGCTATTTATAGTGTAATCTATCTCTAGTTAGAATTCTAATTAAACTAGAAAACTAGAATAATGATAAAATAAAACTCTAGATAATTATTTTTAATTAATTTATAAAATTAAAATAAAAATTCTAAATAAATATATAATTATTTCTAATTAGATAAATATATAATTATTTTTAATTAATTAATTATCGTAAAAAAAAATCAAATTAAATGTTGTCCTCGTCAAAGCATTAGCAACAAGGCATCACGTGAGCAAGCAACCAGAAGCATGCAGCTTCAATATACTCTTATCCATCAGTTCATTCACATCAGTTACGAGGGGAAGAAGTCTAAGTTGTAACCAATGGTTAATACGTTAAGCAACATCCTCTGTATTGTCTGCTGAAAATTCTGTCTTTTTAACTCAGATTCCATTTTTTATTTTATTTTCTTTTATGTATCAATAGATATTTTAAGTTAAAAAATAAACATGTTTAAACTTGATCTAGTTAAAAATAACCTATAAATAAATTAAACAGCTCATAAGGTGTTTGAAATTTAACTCGATAAAAATTTGTCCCGAACTTGTATACTGAGTTCAGCTTATGCAAAATTTGATAGTAAATCTTATGGAGAAGCTCGAATTGGAGCTCCCTGGTAATTTTTAATATTATATATATAATATATAAATATTTACTTATAATAAATATAAATTATTTAAATATATTATTAGAATAAAATTATAATTTTTAGTAAATAATTTTTTTTAATCTTTTAATAAATTAGAAGCTGTTTAACTCATTTACACTTGTAAGCAATTCACAAACTAGAAATAATAGTATATTTAGCTGGATAATAAATTAACCAAACTAGAGTTATTTAAAATTCAACTCGGTTCAACTCATTTATACTTTTAATTAAAATGGATGATTCCTGCTTGTATCGAACACAAAATTCATTTTATTTAAATTGAATTTCACTTGTACCACTCATTTATATGCATACACAGGTAGGGGTGAGCAAAACAAACTGAAAACCGACGAACCGAACCGACTAGGTCGGTTCGGTTATATATAAGTTCGGTTTCAGTTTTTGAAAATAGATAACCGACTGGTTCGGTTCGGTTTCGGTTTTCAAGTTAAAAAACTGAAAATAACTGAATTGACCGACTCACATATATATTTATTATAAAAATATTAAATAAAATATATTAATTAGAAAAAATTATATATAAATATTAAAATTATAAATAAAAAATATTTTTTTAGTTATATAATTAAGGAATAAGCTTAAAAAATTATAAAATAAAAAATAAAAAATAAAAATTTTATTTAAAAAATAAAATCGGTAAACCGACCGAACTGAACCTAGTCGGTTCGGTTAAGTTCGGTTTTCCTCTGGTTCGGTTCGGTTTCGGTCAGAATTCTTCCAGGGTCGGTTTTGGTGGTTCTTTGACCGAACCGACCGATGCTCAACTCAGGGCAGTTTTGGATTAATAACAATTGCTCTCATCATTGATGTTGCTAATCTTTTCTGATTAGAGAAACAACAATATTAACATGCTCAACTTCTTTTGTATCAGCTACCATGACTTCAAATAGCTTCTGAATTAAGGGGTCCATGATGTCTGCCCCAAAATGATTCTGAAACATCGACTCATTGACTGCTCTCATAGCCTTTCCCATGTTCCTAGCTGTTGTTGCCCTGTCACACTTCATTCCTCCATTAATATCATCCCACGTGATTATAAAAGTCACAAGCTGATCAACTGCAAACGATCCTTCCTTCTCTATCTCAGCCTTAACCTCTTCTGTATATGGTTCGTAGTATGGAGAATTGTATGTATCTAACTTTTCTTCTTCAATGAGTCCCTAAATTCAGCAAATTAATTGTTTACGGATCATGCCTTAAAACATATATTCTTGCTAAAAATAATGTAAAAATAAATCAAAGAATTTGTTAACAGACTAATGTACATTAGTTCAAGTGGCAAGGAGCTTAAATTCTATTTAAGATTTTCAATTCGAGTTATATATGGAAAAAAACATGTAATGGGAGAACTTATCCCTATTATAGGTCCATCCGACTCAATCTGAATTAGTTAGAATCATTGCGACTACCGAATACAAAAAAAAAAAAAAGTGTCAGACTGAATATGAATACCTCTTCAACTAAAGCTTGGAATGCATGTCCTAAATAGTCCCAGAGCAAACAACTTGAATCTATTGATGGCTCTGCGACATTTCTTCCTGCAAATGTCAATACCATTCGTCCTCCTGGAATTACCTCTTTTGAGCGTGCATGGAGAAATACGGAGAAATCCCTTTGAAATTGACTCTGATAAGCTTTTATCACTTCAGGTGGACTTGTCTTCGAAATATAAATCTTTCCTTTGTTTATAAGTGGGTTTGATTTGTCATTATTCAACTCAGGAGGTACCTGCAGGTGGGTGGTGAACATTTTCAGCTAATTATAGCTGAACGCTAGTAATCTCAAGAGCTAGCTCAATCAAAATGTATTTTTCAAGTTGGAAACATGTCTTTTAATTTTTCAAATTTCAGAAATAGCCCTGAAGTATTTTCGAGAAGTTCCCTAAAGTTTCCAACTCGAAAATGTTTCTGAAACGTGGAAACTACTGGCTAAAATTTCGGTGCACAGTAAAGTAAAAAAATTTATAGAGCAGAATTCATATTCCAGGGCCCAAATCCAAGAAGAAAAAATTGCAGTTGGAGGAAGCAAACCTGCGAAAGCCAGTGAAGACTAGTAGCAGAGTGCACAAAATGCAGACTATTTGAAGGGAAAAGCCTGCCATGAAAAGATCCAGGAACGCCAGAAACATAACATGGAGGAAAATCTTTCCCGTTGTCTGTTTTCATTTTCTGATGGAAAGCTGGCAACGACTTGAATAGAGTGTTGAAATCATTTCCTGGAAGGTCATTCAAGAACACACTAAATTCTGGTGGCGCTCGACCCAATTGAGAGCATCTTCTGTAGACAATGCTTGTGAACTCTTTAACTGCCGAGAGAGCAGTTGGTCCTGATGAGCATCCAAGGTCTGCAATGGTAACAAGCTCGGGCAAATTTGTGTCACATAAATCTAGCACTGTTTGAACAAGTACTGGTGTTGCCTTTGATAGTTGTGCCCTCTACCAAAAACAGAAAGAAGAAAGTTGTTAAAGGAGGCGCATCTGAGGCACAAGGCGCAACAGGAACAAGCCTAGCATCTCAACCATTGAAAGATGGGCATGTTAATGAGGCACACACCTTATACAAGGTGAGACGTGCCTTTGTAATGTTTTTGTTCACAATTATTCTTTTACCAATTTATTTAATTGTTTCTTCATTTACAGATCTCTAGCATTGATTTGAATATGTAAGCAACCATATAAACATCTTTACATGCTAAATAGAAATAGATTATATATATATATATATATATATTGTGTTTTTCTCCTTTTGCCTCTTATATATAAAACTTAGGCTCACGCCTGCGTCTTGTGCCTTGCATCTGAACTCCAAGACCACTTTGCGCCTTAATAGCGTTGCGCCTTTCGCGACAAACCATTGAAAGAACAACAATATATACCAAAAATAGCTAGCTCTAAAGACTGGTGTTGGTGTTTTGTGATGCTACTAATTACTGAGACAGGTGTTGCATAGCATAGAAAAGGGGAATTGAAACAAACCTGTGTGTTTGAGTTATTGGCATAGCTCTCCTCCCCGATCCCTCCCTTCATGTGGAGTACTTGATGTAATTTCTTGTTTCCTTTCTCCAACTCCATCTCCATGCCTCCTCTCATCCAAGACACTTCTCTTTGTTAAATGTAGCACCATTGATTTATATACAGCCAGCTCAACTGTAACAAGTTGTTAACTAAAAAAGTTAGATATAAAGCAATTGATTAGTGGCTTTCAAGAAACCAACAATCATCGACTCTTGTCTTTATTCATTTGGTTTCCACAGAAATAAGTGTTTGAGCATCTTTGATTTTTTATTTATAAAAATATTATGTGAAATATATACACTTATATTGCCATTGTACCTTAGATCAGGTGTTAGATCATTAAAAAGAAATAATAATAATAATAATAATAATAATGGAATATTAGCACTGGCTTTGTGGCCTCAAATGGAATCTTTGACTTTCTTGCTACAATTATATATATAGTTTAATTTAAAATATTTTTGCATTAAATAAAATTTTTTATATATAATTTATTTGTCCCATTTACAAACGGTCAGATAAAATTATTAACTTTTCATCTAAAATTAAATATGAAAATGCAAAAGGACCAACATATCACTGAATTGTCAACATTTTTTTTTTTGGATATGTTTTGGATTGGACCCACTGCTCATGTGTTATCCACTCAACAAGGTGACACTTTAAAAAAAAAAAAAAAAAAAAACTCAATGTCTAATTATGAACACAAATGATAAAATAATACTATTAACAACAAATGATATTAGCTGATATAAATTATTGTAACTCTATAGTTATTTTCGATTTGAATTGTGATATATTATATCTAAGTGAAACTGAATTAAATCCAGTAATTTAAAAGAGAAATAAAAAAACTGAAAAAAAAGTCAGCTAAAATCGTTTTAAAATTGGTGCACATCTTTTCTGATCAAAGAAAGAACAATATTAGCATGGTCAACTTCCTTTATATCAGCTGCCATAAGTTCACAGAACCTCTGAAACAAACAATCCATAATTTCTCCACCAAAATGACTCTGAATCATTGACTCATTTACTGCTCTAATCACCTTTCCCACATTCTTGGCAGTTGTTGCCCTGTCACACTTCACTCCTCCATTGATATCATCCCATGTTGTTATAACAATCATAAATTGGTCAAGATCAAAGGACCCTTCTTTTTCTATCTCAGTTCTCACATCTTCTATGTATGGCTCATAGTATGGTGTATTGTATGCATCTAACTTTTCTTCTTCAATGAGCCCCTGTAAAGAGCAAATTATTTATGCTTTGACATGTTCTTGTTAACCTATAAACAAATAATGGAGCAAGGATCTTTTGATTTGTGAAGTACCTTAGTGACTAAATCCTGGAAAGCTTTTCCCAGATAATCCCAGAGCAAACAACTTGAATCAGGTGATGGGTCTGCGACACTTCGACCTGAGAATGTCAATACCATTCGTCCTCCTGGAACAACCTCTTCCGAGCGTGCATGGAGAAATGAAGAGAAATCCCTTTGAAATTGAGCATGATATGCGTTGATCACTGCAGGTGGACTTGTCTTTGAAATGTAAATCTTTCCTTTGTTTATAAGTAAATTCGATTTGTCACTCAACTCTGGAGGTACCTGAAGAAACATCACGCAGAAATGAGTAATTGAATAAAAATTTGCTGATGAGTCTTGAATTTGAAATCAGAAAATAACAGCCACTTCTCACCAACATATCCTGAGGTACAGGATTTAAATTCTGTCATTATTAATTCCTGAAATTAATTCTCACCTAATTTAAAAAAGGGGATGATTGTATATTATTGTACAATCCATTAATCCTTAGGTTGTGTGACATTCCTATAAATAATAATAATAATAAAAAAAAGAATTGGGATTGGATAGTGAGAAGCAAACCTGTGAAAGCCAATGAAGACTAGAAGCAGAGTGCACAAAATGCAGACTATTTGAAGGGAAAAGCCTTTCATAGAAAGAACCAGGAACACCAGAAACATAACATGGAGGAAAATCTCGCCCATTCTCTTCTTTCATTTTCTCATGGAAGGCCGGCAAAGACTTGAATACAGTGTTGAAATCATTTCCTGGAAGATCATTCAAGAACACGCAAAATTCTGGGGGTGATTGACCCGATTCAGAGCGTTTTTTGTAGATGATGCTTATGAATTGAGCAACAGCAGAAAAAGAAGTTGATCCTGAAGAACATCCAAGTTCTGCAATGGTAAGAAGCTCATGAAAGTTTTTGTCACTAAAATCCAACGCTGCTTGGACCGTTATTGGCATTGTTCTGGATAATTTTGCACTCTACAAACAAATAAATAAAGAGACAAGCAAATTTAGCATCTTTAGTTCTGAAAAACATTAGTAACGTTCATATATTGGTGATATACAAGAAAAATGGTAGTTGAAATGGACCTGTGATTTAGAGTTATTGGCATAGCTCTCCTCCCCATTTCCTCCTTTCATATGGAGGATTTGATGCATTTTCTTGTTATCCGATTTCTCCATCTCCATGTCTCTTCAGATTCAAGATAGCAGAATTTTTTGTTGTTAGATATATTATTGTCTGAGTGTCCTAGTTTTTGTAACAAGTCGATGATTACAAGCTGAGATATTTTAGTTTTTTAATGAGTTTATGGCTTTGAAGTAGCCAACACAGATGTATGGACTCTTGTCCTTTTTCATCTGTTGCCATAGCAAGAATTGTCTAAGCATCTTTCATTATATTTTCTTTGATAATGCTCTTTATTTATATAAAATAATTATTAACAATGTACTATATATGTAGATGACATCTAAGCTAAGTGATGCCCTCCCTTATGAAAAATTCTTACATATATATAGATGAGATCTCAGCTGTTTGGAAAATTATACCTTTAAAAGCTCTATCAACATCAAGTTCAGAGAGCGATAGAGAACCCTTTCGTTTTTTAACATAAGAGGAGAATTTCACCACCATACAGTGCCAAAGATTGAATCCATAACCTCTTTAATATGTTAAAGGAACTTTTTGCAATTTGGCTGCTCAACCTTCAGTGTGCGGAACCATTTGCTACAATCGCCAGATGCTTTCTCAAGCCTCATGTCTTGTATCGGTTTGGCCCTTGAATGGCAATGTCAAATCAGGCATGAGACCATAAGACAAACAATAAACAAACTGTACATGTTTAGTTTGAATAACAAGAAAAATGTTGTACTAACAAGAGGCAGTACCGGGAGTGCTTTTCTTTTTCACAGCAAATTGGCTTATGGACTTCATTCCTACAAATTTTTACCATGATGGTATGCATTAATCTCCACAACATGCAGATCAGAATGCTCGAAAGAGCCAGAGAACTTGCAAAACTGAACTACCTGAACTGAAAGGAATACAGATTATAATTTTTTTTTTTAAAAAAAAGAAACTTTCCAAAATTTCAAAATACTGAAATAGATCAATATCGGTTTGAAAATACCATATCAATTGAAAAATCAAAAACGTTGGAGAAGTTGATCCTACCATTGTATTGGACATTCTTCCATCTTCATTAGTTACATCCAGGTTCTGGTTCCATCCTCTGCATGTACAGAATAACAAGAACATTATTTTACATATGAGCTTGCTTGAAACTTGAGGGTCATTACTGATTTACCTGGTTCAAAGGCAGATCTCCAATCTATCTGAACTCGAGGAATATGGGCTATCTTGTGCCACTCTTTCCCTTCATCTTTCAGGCACCTTTGTTTTAGCAGAGGACAATCAAATATATACAGCTGCAGAAGTGAGAGAGGTAGACCCCTCTTTGGAAAGAAGGCAAGCTTCGGGCAGTTTCCAACGCACAGAACTTGAAGTGAAGCAAGGTTTTGAAACCCCTTAGTGGAGAGGTATTTCAGATTGGGGAAGTCTTTAATGGCCAAGTCACTGAGAGAAGCAGGCAGCACAATTCCTTGCTCGTCACGTGGGAAGGACACAACATCTGGACACCCCCCTTCAATACAAAGTGATCTAAGAGAGTTGAGTCTGTTTAGCCCCCATTGAAATAGCGGCTTGGTAATTTTGAGATTGCAAACTGAAAGTGATGTTAGTTTGGTGAAGAAACCTTCTTCTGGAATTGATGCAATGCGTGGACAATCATGTATAACCAACTCCTGAAGAGATGTTATGCTGTGCATATCATCAGGTAGGGACTGAAGTTTTGCGCAGTCTTTGACACAAAGGAATTTCAGACATGTAGTGGGCAATCCACCATAGGGGAAGCACACAATGCCTGGTAACCTGATTATATTAATCTCATGGAGATTGACAAGCTTATGCAGGCCACCAGGTAAAGATAAAAAACCATGACAATCACTAATCTCAATAAATTCAAGAAATGTGTTGTTGTCCAAACTTTCAGCTATTGACTTCAACTTTGAACAATTCGAAATCCTGAGGAACTTGAGACAAGCTGGTAGATTGCCTCCTGTTGATAAGGACGTAAGCTCTGAACAATAACCAACATCTAAGTGTTGAAGAGAATCAGGTAACTTCCCTAAGGAAGTAAGAGACTGACAGTAGTCAATTGACAGAAACTCAAGAATAGATGTACTTCCACTGCAATCAGCATTCACGTCACCTAGTAAGTTGTGGAAACTCTTGCAAGATATGATCTCAAGCCTTTTTAGAGTTGGTGGTAGCCGGCCTCTTCCAATGGACACCAACTGATCACAGCTTTCAACTTCCAAGTGTTCAAGACACCTGCTATTAATCACTGAATTTGGTAATGAAGTTAGAGCATTGCAGTGGCTAATCACAATCACTCAGCATGGAAGGAAGGCCAAATTTCCGAAAGGATACAAGTCTTGGGCAGTCTTCTATGGTGAGCTCTCTAAGAGACATGATATTTTGAAGCCATTGGGGCAAACTTTCACAATCACTTAATGTCAAGATCTCAAGTTGACTATCAGGAGGCCCATTTTGCAGCAGCTGTTCTTCTTCTGCATCCAAAGTGACATGGGACAGTGAAGGAAATAAGCCACCACTAACCTTCAACGCTTTGACCCATTTTAACCCTTGCACGAACCATTTTGCTAGAGATGTTAGCTTAGAGATATCAGAAAGAACCATTGAGTTTAGTGAGCCAAAATCATCACCATGGCTAAAATCTACTTCTTTGCATCTTTCAATTTCCAACTCTGAGACCTTTGGAAGGCTTGGAAGTGAAACCACTAGTTGTAGACATCCACGAATCACAAGTTTCTTTAACAAAGAAAGACGTCTCGGCAATTTTCCTAACAATTTGGGACAATACTCAATGGAGAGCTCGCGCAAGGAAGGGAATTCAGCGGCAGAAGGAATCCACTCCTCCCATTCATCCATATTCAAAAAGCAGAGAATCTCAAGAACTGGAAAAGGAGTTGAGTGACTCTCCCCACAAAACTCCTGATCAACCCTTTTTACACTAGACATCCCGGTTATGAACAGCTCCTTGAGAGAGGGCAACATCCCAAGTTGCGGCAAGGATGTGCATTTCTTGCAGTTCTCTAACCTTAAGAGCACCAGATTATGAAAAGAAGAATCTCCTAACCAATTTGGAAATCTGCTGCCACAGTAGTTGCTTATGGAGAGCTTCTTCAAATTTGTGTGAGGTTGCAACCCATCAAGCACATCTCTTTCTATTCTTTCATCCCGTGAATCATCATATTTATAAGCCCATTTTAGAAACAAAGCATCTAGGCTCTTATCCATCAACTTGGACTCCCTTGCATCCTGAGCATTAGTAACATTCTCCAAGTTCGAAACACGAAGTGCTCCTTTCAGAAAGTTTAAGTTCATCAAGGCTGTTAAACCTGCTCCATTGTCTTTACTCACCGAAAAATCAACCAGTGTACGAAGACTTTTCAGCTCTTTAACTCCCAACGGCAACCCTTCTGCTAAGTGTACACCTACAATATCAAGATGTAACAGACTGATAAGATTTTCCATTCTTGAAGGCAATTTTCTGAGACGAGAACAGTTTTTCAACAAAAGAGTCTGTAGATTGTAGAGCGACGTTGTTGACTGAGGTAAAGTTCTGATTTTAGTATTTGAAAGATCAAGGTACCTCAGTAGTTTCAAATCACCAATTGAATCTGGTAGATCAGTTATGTTGTAATCACTGAAAGATAGAACCCTTAAACATCTCAACTTCGATAGCAAAGCAGAAGGCACATTATGTGCTATGAAGCTTTCTGCACCTCTTCTTAGTGATAAAGGTAAGAAAGTTCGCAAATGTTTGATCTTGTAAAAGGATTCAAATCTTTTAGTTCCATCACAATAGCCACGAATATAAGAGGAGTGGCGAGCTCTCTCTTTTTGGGATTGTTCAATGATCATGGGCTTATCCTCTAACTTAAAACATGTCTCCTCAGCAACCTTCTGTGCCAGATCATTTACAAGGTTGTGCATTACGAATCGGGATTCACTAGTATTTGATGCTTGAAAAATTGATCTTGACAGTAGATCACGAAAATATTCGCTGCCTAAATCTTCCATGTGCTTGTCATCCTGCTGATAAATTAAACCCTCTGCCATCCACAGAAGGACTAGTTCTTTCTCTTCAAATTCGTAGTCCTTTGGAAGTATTGCACAGTAAGCAAAGCACCTCTTCAAATGTGAAGGAAGATGATAATAACTTAACCTTAGCACCGGAAGAATGTCACTATTGTCATCTGGTAAGCTCCATATTTTACTATTTAGCACATCTTCCCATTCATCTTCTCTTTGTTTCGAGCGTAAAAGGCCCCCCAATGTCCTGGCTGCTAAAGGCAAACCCCCACACCTGTGTTTGACAATTTTTCTGCCAATGATCTCAAAATTTGGATGTGCACAAGCACCTCGATTTTCAAATGCATGCCTAGCAAACACCAACCAACAATCATCATCCGAAATGCTTCTTAGGTTGTGACTTTCTACAGTTCCCATCATTTGTGCCGCCACAGTACTTCGCGTTGTCACAATCACTTTACTTCCCCATGCCCCATCCATAAAAGGGGACCGTAGAATGTTCCAATTGACATAATTCTCGCTCCAAACATCATCTAAAACAATCAAAAACTTTTTCCCCGACAATTCCTTATGAAGTTTGATCTGAACTTCATTGAATTCATTCAAATCACAGGCCTGTGAAGTAATGGATTCAAGAATACCCTTTGTTACTCTCATAATGTCAAACTCGTCAGACACACACACCCATGCTTTTGGATGAAAATGCAACAATGCTTCATCATTGTATACAAGCCGTGCGAGTGTTGTTTTACCCACACCACCCATCCCAACAATAGGCACTACTCCAACTTTGGCGTCACTAGCTTCAGCCCTTAAAAGCAGCTCAAGAATCTTACTTATGTCTTCATCTCTGCCATATACTTGAGGCTCATCTTGCAAGCAAGTACTGGGTGGTCGTTGCGCTGCCTTACTCGACCTTCCCCCGACATTCACTCTCAAATCTAATCTGTTTCTCCTCATATCAATCTCTTGTAATCTGACCGTGATCTCCTCTATCTTGGAGATCATTTTAGAATTAAACATGGAATCTCTTGGCCTTATTAAACTAGTACAAGAACTAGAAAAGAGTTTTTCAAGCTTACTTGCGTTGGCTCGTGGTTCTTCGAGTGACCTGCGCCGCAAAGATTCAGTGGCAAACTCATCCAAGATATCCTCCACATCATAAGCCAAGTCTTTCAAGTCACTCAGCCAAATTCTTAGCGAATGGTTCATCATCTGCTTGTCTTCTGCATCATCAAGCACAGCTCGAATATCAGTCAGCATTTTTTCCCATTTCTTTATCCCAGCACGAACTGGCTTTTGACGTGCGAAGAAGTTCAGTAATTCTGGGGAGGACAGCTTTTGAAACAGCACTTGCATGAAAGCAGATAGAGCAGCCTCTCCGATAACAGACATTATATGCTTGAAGAAGAAGAAGAAGAAGAAGACCCAATTCTGTATTTGATTGCTAAATGATGGAGAGGAAGAGGTTGCTCTATTATTGGAGATAAGAGATTAAGCTCAGCAAGTCAATGCAAGATTTTCCTCTGTTTTTCTGCCCATTTTCTCAACCCAATCCTTTCTGTAGCGTTGGGTGGGAACCACACCGGTCGTTTATAGCACTAAGGCAATCCAAGTGGAAGTCATGACTACAATAACATCAAATTAAAGATGTTCTTTGCTATATATATTTTATCAGTAATGGTGGATGTAGCATAGCCCGACATCCACATTATCTCGCACCAATAAAAAAATTATAAAAATAATTTCTATAATGGGATAATAACTCCACAAGTCCTATAAGTTTTAAAAAATTTCAATCAAGTTCTAATTTTTTTTTTTAATTGAGTCCTCAAAGTGCTTAAAGTGTTACACGTTAGTCTTATTCCGTTATCTCAAACGGAATAAAACTAACAAGTAACACTTTAAAACTTGAATGACTCAATTAAAAAAAAAATTAGGACTTAATTAAAATTTTGATAAATTTTTGTAGATAAATTTTTAAAAAATTTTGAAAAATCAATTTAAAAAAATTGATTTTGTTGTTGCGTGATATTCTAGTGAAGATGAATTTTGATAAATTATTGTGGGTCATTTTCATTTGGTAACTTTTTTTATTTTTTCTATTGTTAATTAGAGAAATTTGGTAAAAATAATTATCAAATTAAAATGAGCCACAAAAATTTATCAAAATTCATCTTCATTAGAATATCACACAACAACAAATCAATTTCTTAAAATTGATTTATTAAAATTTATCAAAACTTTATCAAAATTAAAAAAAAAAATTAGCCACAAAAATTTATCAAAATTTTCAATCAAGTCCTAAAAAATTTTATTTTAATTGAGTCCTCAAAGTTTTAAAGTATTACTTGTTAGTCATATTTCGTTTGAGATAACAGAATAGGACTAACGAGTAACACTTTAAGCACTTTGAGGACTCAATTAAAAAAAAAATTTTAAAACTTAATTGAAATTTTTTAAAACTTATAGGACTTGTGGAGTCATTATCCCTTCTATAATTTATACTGTTTTCCTGGAAAATTAAAGGTCAAAAGTAATTTTATTAAAAAAAAATTCATCCTGACTCAGGTGTGTGACGTCGGGCTGCACATCATCTATCGGTGTCTTTTTGTTTATTCTTTGGTGTATCAAAAATCAAGTTGTATTTGGAAAAAATATCAAGTTTGTCTCATCTCAAAAATGGTAGTCAATAGAAAATTTTTTAAATATTTAAACGAAAAATCTTTGGCTAAATGCGTTGTTTCAATTAGGGGTGAGCACGGTCCGGTTCGATTCGGAGAATGCAATTCTCCGGAATTGCTCCATACTATCGGAGATTTAAAAATCAAAGCTCCGGAATTGCTCCAAAATTTTGGTTCGGGACAGTTCGGAGATTAAAAATTTCGGTTCAGTTCGATTCGGAGATCGGTTCTTCTCCGAATTAAAAATTTCGGTTCAATTTGGTCCAAATTATTTAGCTTGTCATATATACTCTAGAATTGTAATATAAAACTATGTAATTTTATCAAAAAACTACGTAATTTTACCTAAAATTATATAATTTAATTTTTTACTTATATATTTAAAATTAATATTTAACAAAATAATTATAACTATATATATTAATGTTACATTATATTAAATATATTATATCTAATGAATAGTACTAGTTTTCCTTGTAAATTTTATTTTTTAGTTTTATTTTAATAATTTTACATTTTAAACATATAAAACAATATGATTATAATTTGAACATATAATGTAACATTATTATAATAGTTCAACTATACAACATAAAAATATTTATAATATAATATGATTATAATAATACAACTTTTT
>CATIWO010057240.1:0-16718 GCA_949673435.1 Macaranga tanarius | reverse complement strand
ATGTTAATAATTAATCTTTTTATGCTCAATTGGTAGAATTTTAAAAGTTTCATTTAGCATAAGTTTTAAGTTTTTCTTTTTATCTCTTTTTATTATTTTCAAAGTTTAAAGGAATCTTTAGTCAATTTTCTAATTATGCTTTTATGCTAAGATATGAATGAATGAAGCTTAGGGTTTAAAAGAATTAAAGTAACTTAGGAAAATTATAGCCATAATACATATAACTTGCATTTCAATAATGGATGAGGATACATAATAAAAATAATAATAATAATAAAGAAAGAAATATAAAAAAAATATTTTTGATACTTATCAACGTGATGCATTTGAGTAAGTTGTGTGTATTTGAGTATTCTCCTTAATTACACTTATTCGGAAAGAATGTATAACGTTACAAGTTAAATATTGATGCATTTGACTAAGTTGTGTGTATTTGAGTATGCTCTTTAATTACATGCATTTGGAAAGAATGCATCTAATATTATATGTATCTAAAAATTCCATGAGAATTGTGAGTTAGTGCATGTGCTTGATTCTTATCCCAAATTTGCTTTAGTCATTGGAAATCCTAAGTTTGAGGAATGAACATTGAGGCGAGGTGGCTTGGTTAGCATCTTGACTTTAGATTCTTTGATTTTGTTTATAATAAATTGAGATAAATTGTTAAACTTATTGGTTATACTATACGACTTAGTTTCTCTATCGTTGTTGAGCATTGACAGTTTAGTTACTAACTACCTTTTGCTTAAAAATTTATTTCCTATTTGGCATGACTTATGGAGATATAATTATATCTATTTTGGAGAAGATAAAAATTTTGTTATTTTCCATTTAAATCTTACATTTCTTGCTTGAGGGCAAGTAAGATCTAAGTGTGGGGGAGTTTGTTATAATGCAAAATAGCATAAGTTTTTAGTATAATTATGTTTTTATTTTATTAGCTTTTTGTCTATATTTGTTTGATTTTCATATTATTATGTTTATTTTGTTAACTTGTTGACTTTGTATTAGTTTTGTGTTGTATAGGTGTTTTTAGGTTTAATGCATGCATGAAATATAATGTTGTCAAAATAATGAAGAATTAAGGAAAGAGGTTGCATAACTCGGCAAGGTGGTGCCGAGTTGTACCTGAAACTGCTCTTGCCGACTTAAAAAATGTGCACGACTTGGCAAGAATTAAGAGGACAGACGAATTCTTGGTGCCGACTCGGCAAGGCCTTGCCGAGTCATACCTGCGAGTGATGATGCCGACTCAACAAAGCCTTGCCGACTCGTCAAAGATGGATAGAAGACAGTGTTAGTGGTGCCGACTCGGCAAGGCCTTGCCGAGTTATGCCTGAAGATAAAGGTGCCAAGTCAAGCTTGACTCGGCACCAGAGGTGCCGACTCACCTATGCACCTTTTCAGCACACCTTTTCTGTATATTCACTTATTTGAAGAGGCACGAAATGCGATGTCAAGACACCTAAAAATATATGAGTTTGGCTCTATTTTTGGGCATAAAAAAATCACTTAGTTTATATATAGATATTATTATCAAACTCTAGTTATATATTATTAAGAACAAGTCGAAGACAAGAAGATTTAGCCGAGAAGAGTTCAAGGAAGGCACATTTGACATCAAACAAATTCTAGAAGAAGTAGTGAGGGGTTTATTCATTCAATCTTTTCCTCTTATTTTGATATGTATTTATTTCATATTATAAATTCTTCCTTATTGTTCTTCAATTATTAATATATATATTGGCTAAGTCTTTGTATGTAGAATTACAATGATGAATTAATTTAAGAACTACATTTTTATCTTTTATTAATTTCGATTGATTTAATTTCAATTATGTTTTGCATTGTGTTATATATATTTGATCGCTATATATAACTTGTTAATCAATTATTTATAATGAGAATTGGAATAATTTGGTGGATGTATAATTAAAATTACTTAAAGGTTGGAAAAAAATTTGGAGATAAAAAATTCACTTTAAGAGAATAAAAAATTAGTGTAGAATTTGTTGGCTTTTATTTATCTCTGTAAATTCATGAGAATGATTGTGGACTCTAAATAAAAATACCCTTGATTGACAATGAGAATTGCTTTTAAGGATCATTAATTAATTTCTCCAATCAATGCATATTATTTTTATGGTTATTTATCTCTTACAAGTTCTTAATTAATTCTGATTTGTAATTCTTACATACATTACTTTAGTTTTTGTTAATATAAACAATTTAATTAGATACGTAGTTATTTAATGAATTTAGTGTAAGTAGAATTAATTAACATCATCATAATATCATTTACCTATCCATCATATTATCCACCCGGTTAATATAAAATTCACTCTGAATTTCCTAGTGTTCGACACCCTACTTACTCTATACTAAGTTTTAAAGGCTAGGGTATTAATTTGACTCGCACCACAAATTGATGCTTCAATTGATATAGACCTTCTAATGCCTTCCAAATTCTAGCTCCAATAAGATCAAACTCTCATCAAAAATCAAGAACACTCTTTTCTCTACTCTCTCAAATCTCTACACTCACCACCAACAATACACAAAACACTCCCACCAATCACCTTCCACCATTTGCCCTCTTAAAATCCCTTAATTAAAACCTAAAATCTTCACAATGAATATAATAATAGGAAGTTAGATAATTATCAACAATTATCTCTACAAATTTCTATACCTCCTTACTAAAATAGGACTATTATATAATAATCCACAACTTTCTATTTTGACAATTTAATCCAAACTTTCTTACAATTAGGTCCCTTTCCACCAACAATCATACACCCAAACTTAAATAGAATCCATGACTCTACACCATATGTCATGAAATATAATGCATGAATAGTGCATTAAAAACGCGGGTGTTACATTTAAGGTTGTTGAAGAAATAGGTTTTGAGAAATTACTAAGAATTAATTGTAGAAAATTGCATTGTGATCTTGTTAGTTGGTTGGTAGATTATTTGGATTGTAATCCATCTATGGAGTAAGGGTTGTATGGACTTACATATACAATTGCTAACTGCTAAATCATATTCATTTCGTATTACTTTGTAGAGTGCAGGGCGATAGAATAATTTTGAAGGATAATTTTCTTTTCGAAGTTCAAAATTGTTACATTAGTGTGTTGTTTTAATTAATTATGGAAGATTGACTTCTACATTCTTTACGTGTTGAGTTTTTTTCTTTTGAATTAGTGTTTTCTGAAGTTGTTACTGATTATATAACTTTTTTTTTCTCAAAATACATTTAATTTAAGAGACTACATTATAATTGGAACTTAGCTTATAACTGATACATTATAGAAAAATTTTTTTACGTATATTAAATTTTATTAATGCAAATTTATTATAAACTTAGTATTTATAGTGGTACTACATTCATTTATATTCACATGTATATATAAAACAATATATTGTCATAGAAGTATGCACATTTTATATACTATACTTAGCTTATACTAAAATACCGCCCATATATATAAATGCTTATACAAAAAATAATAATATAAATTAATATAAATTTTAGTAAAAATATGTATAGTTTATATAGTATATTTAACTGGTACAAAATTACCACAACTTGATTTTTATAGTGGAATTAAAGTGCCACTTATATATTGTAACACCTATATTTTTATATGTACTGTTTATGCATATTATTTGCATGTCATGGAGAGTAGAGTTATGAATTTTCATCTAAGTAGGGTATGTGTATTTTGGTAGAGAGGGACTTATTTCTAAGATAAGTTTAGACCTATTTGTCAAAATAGGAAGTTGTGAATTATCGGGTAATCATCCAAGTTCATTAAGGGGTAAAGAGATATTTGGGTAATATTATGTATTATTTTATTACGAGTAGTGTAGAGATATTTGCTAGTAAAGATTTAGTAATAATATGTAATTATTAAGGAAGATTTTAGGGAAGGGGTATTTGGTGATTGGTGATTGGTGATTGGTGGATTTTTTATATATATATTTTATTGTGAGTGTGTGTGTGTGTATGTGTAGTGGTGTAGAGATTTTTATTAGAGAGGAAGAAGAAGAGAAATTCTTATCTAGCTTTAGGAAGATTTTTGATGAATTCTCTATACATCTAAGAATCATTTTGGGGAGCTTAAGAAGGTTTAAAAGTTGTTTGAGCATCATATTTGGTAAGTCTTGTATTTATTTTTGGTTTATTGATTTAGGGTTATTGTGAATTTTCATATTCTGTTTTTCAGTATGCATCAGTCTTAGTGTTTTAAGAATAACTTGAGTTTTAGACCTCTGATTTGAGCAAGGTTTGATGTTTTGAAAACTTCAGAGTATCCTCTACAACTTTTATGTTTTATGCCAGAGTTGATTCTGCTATTTAAGGTAACTACCACAGCTAAATATTTTCATACTCATGCTGCCACTCTGTTTTGCCTGTTTTACCTGAGTTGTATCAAAAATCCATAATTAATTTCACACATGTCCAAATCAAGTAATTCAAATTGAGATTTGAAGTAGACTCATAGGTCATAATTTTTGGATGTGTGTGTGAATTATTTGAATTCTTTGGAGCTAGAGTATGGGGGTTGCACTTAGTTACATTTTGTTGAGTTGAGTGCAAGTGGCATGTTTGCTTTGAGAATTAATGTATAAATTATGTGTAGGCATTGATAAGGATATTGGAGACACTACTCACTAGGGGAGCTTTGCTTTTAAAGGAGTTGAAGTACTTGGTGTAAGTAATTATTGATATAAAGTATATATATATTGATTTTCATATTAACTATGAATTAAGTTACTATGTGAATTGTGTAAGCCATTTAATATGGCAAGAAATGATATATATATATACTTATGAGAATATTGAATGGAGATTGAATGGTTAATAGAAATGTGTTGTATTGACAATGGTGAATGGTGATTCACTATGGTTGTTGAAAATGGTGTAAAATGAATATAATGTTGAAATGTGAATAGTATAGTTCTATAAATGGATATTGATTTATGTAAGGATATAAATTAGGTTGATATATTTGTTGTAAAGTATATGATTGAACGAGGTAAATATGAAATGTGATAGTATTGAAATTATGGTGGTGAATGTTATATATTATGAACTTGAGGTTGGTTTATTGGATATGATGTATGATTATGTTGATTGGCTTTGTGACCATCGACTATATGGTAATGTGATGTCGATTGGCTTTGTGACCATCGACTATAAGACATATTAATTATGTTGACTAGCTTTATGACCATCAACAATGTGGAATATGATGTGATATCGATTGGCTTTGTGACCATTGATTATGAGAAATGGGATATCGATTGACTTTGTGACCATCAATGATGAGATAGTGATGTCGATTGTCTTTGTGACCATCGACTATGTAAAATATGATGTCGATTAGCTTTGTGACTATCGATTATGAGAAATGGGATATCAATTGGCTTTATGACCATCGATGATGAGATTGTGATGTCGATTAGTTTTGTGACCATCGACTATATAAAATATGATATCGATTGGCTTTATGACCATCGATTATGAGAATGTAGTGTTGATTGGCTTTATGACCATCGACCATATGAATTGTGAAATATGTATGTGAATTATGGGTATGAGTGTTTGTGTGACTACAAGTGTGCATTCTTTTATTAAAGGATTTAAGGGTATATGAGTATGTTTTCTTATATTTATATATGCACATGTATATATGAGTGTGTGATGAGGATACCGATATGTGTCTTTGTATATATACTTGTTCATGATATTTTAATTGGAGATGTATAAGAATAGGAAATGGGAGTGTAATGCGGAGAAGATATAATTTAGTTAAATTAAGTATATCTTGTGCATATATTTTGTATATATTTGATTGTGTTACATAGATTAGAATTATGAGAAATAAATGATAATTTATGATAAAATGCTTGTGCGCCATTTGATATATTATGGAATGAATTTTCAGATTGAGAACACAGGTTGAGACATGGGCGTACCTCAGACCGTGTGATTTGGACATAGGAGTGTAGCCCAGGAAAAACTTGGCTGCGAGCAAACACTGGCACTCGCCAGTTGGTGTGCCTGTGAGCAAACACTGGCGCTCGCCAGTAGGTTCTATTGTTGAGACACGGCCGTATTTTAGGCCGTGTCATGATGGAAGAATTTAACCAGTAGTCCATTTTCAGTTGTTTTAATTATATTCTATTAATTAGTTCTTGAGGAGTTTTAATTATAGTAGTGTATTAATAATTACTTATTGAGTTGCAAACTCATCCCTTTGCAATAAAATATGTTTTTCAGGTTATAGATAGATAGAGCTTGTGGTGTGCGTCATTTGTAAGCTCATGTGGGTCAGAGACGAGCTTGGCGTCGACATCCTCATCTTCATTAATGAATGGCATAGCATCTTGGCTATTTGTAATAATTTATGTACATATATTTGATACAAGTGTGGAATAAATAAGTAATGAACTTGTATGTATACCATAAACTATATATATATGTCCATATCTATTTGAGAAAATTTTCTTATGTCATGTGTTTGATTTATATTGTGGCCACGTGTATGTGGTAGTTGAGGGTGTGACATATATACAAAAAAAAAAATATATTAGATTAAAAAAAAGTCATAGACATTTATTGTTGCTGCACATTAAAGCAAAACTAAGATAATAATATTTCTTTTATCACCCTATATGCAATAATTTATTAAATTTGTATCAAATTATCACAACTTGGCCTTTATATTATTAAAGTACAACTCATACTTATATAAAAAAACATAAAATAATAATAATTTTTGTATAAATATGCATATTTCGTATAGTTTATTAAATTGGTACTAAATTACCAAAACTTGACCTTTATAGTGGTACTAAAATACCACTCATGTTTATACAAAAAATAAATATATAAAATATAAAAATAATAATAATTTCCATATAAATATGTATATTTCGTATAGTTTATTAAATTGGTACCAAATTACCACAACTTGACCTTTATAATGGTACTAAAATACCACTCATGTTTATACAAAAAATAAATAAGTAAATGTAAAATAATAATAATTTCCATATAAATATGCATATTTCGTATAGTTTATTAAATTGGTACCAAATTACTACAACTTGGCCATTAAAGTGGTACTAAAGTACCACTCATGTTTATGCAAAAGATAAATAAATAAATGTAAAATAATAACAATTTTCATATAAATATGCATATTTCGTATAGTTTATTAAATTGGAAGTAGTACTAAAGTACCACTCATATTTATGAAAAAATAAATAAATATAAAATAATAATAATTTCCATATAAATATGCATCTTTCATATAGTTCATTAAATTGGTACCAAATTACCATAACTTGACCTTTATAGTGGTACTAAAGTACCATTCGTGTTTATACAAAAAATAAATAAATAAACGTATAATAATAATAATTTCTGTATAATTATGCATATTTCATATAGTTTATTAAATTGGTACCAAATTACCACAACTTGACTTTTATAGTGGTAAAAAGTACCACTCATGTTTATACAAAAAAATATAAAATATAAAATAATAACAATTTCCGTATAAATATGCATAATTTGTATAGTTTATTAAATTGATACCAAATTACCTCAACTTACCCTTTATAGTGGTACTAAAGTATCACTCATATTTATTTTTAAAAAAAATAAGGCAATAACAAACATGTAGTTTATTTAATTCGTACCAAACTAGCACAATTCAATGTACTCGTAATTTTAATCATACTTTAATATTTTATCATTTTATTTTTTTTTAAATAAAAATATTATTAATTTTTATGGTTGAGCACGTATATTTTATAATATAAATATTAATGATTTTATTATTTACACAATTAAACGAGTCAATATCTACTATAAAGATTGGTTAATCGAGTCGATTAAAAGCTTTTAAAAATTCATGCACTCAAGTCAATATTTGTAATACCCTCACTACCATCAACTTCATTAGTATACATATCTAAAGAAATAATGATAGTAAAGGATTTCTAAACAACAATATCACGAGAAGTAAATACTAAACTTAATTAGAAATAAACCATTTACTCAAGGAATTTATTCAATGGCAATCGGCTCACTGAAGTATTTCCACATATACTCTTTATCAAAAAGGAATATATATATATATATATATATATATATATATATATATAAACTTAAAGCCATTTCACCATAATTACATCTCTTTATACAACTCGAATTTGACATAATATTACATAACAAAATCTAATATCATTCTCTAATACTTCTAGAAATCTCTATCTTAGCCATCTCCTTTATCGACATGGTCCACTGTACTGTCATTTCTCAGCTGCTAGCTAAGCAGATATTAAACATCTATACTAAAAAATTTTAAATAAAAGAGTGAGAAATTTCGTACGGAAATTACCCAGTGAGTGGAAAAATATACTTAAAACTTTATTATGAGAAAATCACTAAACAATGTTCCCGTTAATTACATTAATAATAATCGACTGAATTTAAAACATCTTTTTATATTTAAATAATTCAAATATTCGAATTATAATTGCATAAAAGTACTTTCTTAAATCATCGACCATAGTAATTTCTTTTTTTTAATATAAAAGTAATAGAGACTCAAAATCACATAATTTCACAAATAAGTTTATCAAATAAAGTGAATCAACTTGCTCTATGCCTTTATTTTTCTAATCTCAACCATAAATGAATCTTCATTAATTTAGGGAATATATTAAAAAGCCCAATAAAACTAAATAAGCACACTTGAATAATACACCTAAAACATCATAACCAAGCTCATAATAAGAGCATCGTCAAAGTACAAAATATCCATGATACCATAATCTCCACCATACTACAATTCACAATCTGATAAATTTCCCATGATAAGAATTAGTATACAACTGACTGCGATGATGCTGCTTAAGTGTGATTAGTACTTAAGCCGATGATAACTAGAGTGTTCAACTAACTTGATATATGTATCTGGCCCTAGGCAGCAGCTATACATATATCTCGATATAATATGCACCCAGCACCTGGCAATGGTTATGCATACTCCCAACTTGTATTTGGGGTAACGTGTACCCGACCCTTGGCAATGGCCATACACTTACCATCATAAATTTGTAAGATAACATATGCATCCGACCCCAGGCATCGGCTATGCACACCTACCATATGTATCCGGCTCCAGGTATCGGATATACCCATATATAGTAACATATGTATCCGACCCCAGGTATCGGCTACACATATTTATATAGTAACATGTGTATTCAGCCTCGAGCAATGACTATACACGTTTACTAACCACATCTACATGGTAACATATGTATCCGGCCCCAGGCCACAGCTATACATGCTTACCAACCCTATTATGTCCCCGACATGAATTTACACCTATATGGTAGTATGTGTATTCAGCCTTAGGCTTTGACTATATACAACTACCCAAGTCTGCCATGTCTCATACATGGAATCTCTAACTCTTAGTGTCATACACACTTAAGACTATAAACATAACTAAAACTTTGAAGACCCAAATAGAGGTTTAAATGATCGAATTTGGACATCAAAATAGTGTTGGTCAGGTTCCTATAATAATAACCTTATAGATCTCTGAGTCAGCTTCAATTTGATATATTATGGGCCCCGTAACTCAACCGGTGCCAAAAGTTAGGTCCTCCTTAAGCAATGTTGCGCATCTCGACTATCTAAAATTCAAGTTTTAACTAAACGGTCGCGAAACAGGGCACAGAGACATTTGTCCTAACCACAGAGGCATGTGCCTCTATAAATAGGTGCATGCCTTAGCTGTAGAGGCATGTGCCTCTGTAGCCTCTACTACAGAGGCGCCTGCCTCCTCAGTGGGAAGACGTACGCCTGTTCAATCAGGTGTGCGCCTTTTCGCCTCTAGAACACATAATTCAGTCAAAACTTTTACAATTTTCTAACCCAAATCTCAATTTTACTTCACCCAATGATCATATATCATGCATAACACTTTTAAATATTATCAAACACACTAAAAACTATCAAATTCATTCTAGATCTAAAAGAAATCATCAAAACCTAACATATATATATATATATATATATATATATATATATATATATATATACAAAATTGCTTTAACTAAATCATAAATAGAAATCCATTAGAGCTTAATCCACTCACTGATTTCTCTCACTAGATCTGTTGTTTTTCTTTACTGAATTCATATTCTTCTTCTCCAAGGCACTCCTCCTTTTCTCTTCCTTTTTATTTTTTTTTCCTTTTCTTCCCCTTCTCTTTTTCTTCTTCCCCTTTCTTCTTCTTCCTCCCATACTAAGCCATAACTTCTTGTATAGCAATCCAACAAAATCTCCCAAATCTCCACTTTACTCCCTTAGCTTTTTCCTTTTATATCTTTGCTTCATTCTATTCTCAATTCTTTCAATTTAGTCCTTATTCCCTTTTTAATTTCATCCCTCTAACTTTTATTTAATTTAACTCCTTTATTTCTTTATTCTCAATAATAATAAAATAACAATAATTTCTAATCAAAATCTCAATCTAATATCATCAATTTAAATGTATATAATTATCATTAACTTAAATAAATTCGGTTCAAAAACACGAATGTTACAATTCTTCCCCTCTAACAAGAATTTCATCCTCGAAATTTGGGGAAACCCATTATGTCCCTATTAAATATCTCATTCACTTAAACCTTTATCCTTTCCTTCGCTAAACATCACAACCACGACTCTATTCTTCAGACTTCTCTATATCACAACTCAATTTAATAATTTTCTCATTTGATTATGATACTAATCATATACATGTCTCTTACCAGTAGCGAGTATCGGTAAATTAACCTTTATATCTTATGATAAATGAGTTCTTAAATCCTGAACCTTAAGATCACGATTACACTTCATAGAATTCAACTTATAACACTATGATTAACATCACTTTGGAACCACAACAATGAAATTACAAGAATGAAAAGTTTAACATTCAACAATATTGCTAAGAAATGATTTATACACACTATTGTATGCTAAATAAACACTTAGCATTACCCTTTTATCATATCATTTGGGATAACGTTTTATATAACTCAAACATTTGCCATTTCAAATTAAATTTTAAGTATTCAAATAACCTTCTAGTACTACACTCCTAAACTGTGGAATAAACATAGGAGTTCATAAAAATATTCATTCACTTTTTGTTTTTCATTTTATGATACTAGTTTTCTCATACAGAGCCGTATTACATTCTTGCCCATTTCTCACAAAAGCCATCCTTAGGTAAAATATGTATCCAGTCCCAGACAACAGAAATACATATATCCTAAGAACAGTTTAAATATTTCTCTGTGAATACTGGCTAAGTGGAAACTTTTTCATATAATTTCTTACCAATAGTGACTTTTGCTAAATTGGCAGCCATAATCAAAGTAAACAGTTTTTTGCTTCATATAATTCAAAACCACACTTACAATTAACATAACTAAAGTTATATTACTAGGATTATCTCATCCTTTAAGGAGTCTATCTTACAAATTAACACATACAACTATCGCATTAAACATATTTGTTCCGTCCCTGCTCATTAGCTGCAAACCTTATAGTTTACTGAGCACTTCCATCAACATTAGCTCCTCGACCTATAGGTTCTTTCTGAGTTGATCCCATACCTGCATCTGCTTCATTTTGCACTCTATTGGGGTTTGGAGGTCTACTTTTCCTCACGGAGTATGAAGCACCTGATTCTAGTAATAACTGCACTTCTAACATCCTCTCAGGACAGTCACAAACATAGTGTCCTATCTTACTACACTGATAGCACTGCACTTTTGTGCTTCTACTACAATTTCCTATATGATGACTTTTTCATTCATCATACTATGACGTTCCATGTCTTTTTCCAATATCTGCTTGTCCTAGTGGCGCCATCGATCATTTAATTGATACTTGACTTCCTTGAGGTATTCTATATTCATCACTTCTAA
This sequence comes from Macaranga tanarius, assembly GCA_949673435.1. Classification (NCBI taxonomy): domain Eukaryota; kingdom Viridiplantae; phylum Streptophyta; class Magnoliopsida; order Malpighiales; family Euphorbiaceae; genus Macaranga; species Macaranga tanarius. The sequence goes on along the minus strand of CATIWO010057240.1, from coordinate 4,693 downwards.
CATTTCCTTCTAAACCAGAAGAGAACTTCATTCTCTTATTCTCATTTCCAAATTGCTTACTTGTCTCCTTTTATTGCTCAGCTTCCTTTAACTCTTTATCTAATCTTTCTTGCTCCATGGCTTTCTCAACCTAACCTCTAAAGGTTGTGCCAGCATAAAGATTTAGTTTACCTCGTAGGGACACATTCAATCCATCCCTAAACTCCTCACTTCTAATCTCTTCCGTAAGATATATATCTTTTACATACTGGTACAGATCTTCAAACTTGTCAATATACTCCCTTACAGTCATTGATCCTTGTACCAGGTTTACAAAAGATGCTCTCTTTTGCCTTTGAAAAGTTTTAGTTAAATATTCCCTATTAAACTCCTCTTTAACTATGTGCCAAGTAAAAACTTCTCTATATAAGTTCCTTACCCTGGTTAACCAATCATCAGCCTTATCAAATATAAGGCCATACACGCTACCCACCTTTTCTTCATCACTTAACTGTAGGGTATTAAAGGATTTTCCCACAGTTTTGACCCATTTGTCAGCCTGACCAAGGTCTAAGGTACCATAGAAGTCATAAGCTCTGCACTTCTTGGCATGTTCTATAATGTCTCTAGGTTTTCTATATCTTTCTCTTTTCGACATCACTGTCACCATCGTACATACCAATTCGGTAGCATCTATATGTACCACCAGGGCTGTGGTTGGTTCGGTACATTTTCGGGCATCACTAGTGGTGGTGCTTGTTGATATGGCATGTTTGTTGGCATCGTCTGCTGCGGTGGTAGATAATTATTTTAGTACTCTTCTAGGCACATTCTCAAAAATGGAGATAGAAGCAGCCGGTACCAAACTATCTTGTTGACTATCTATTTGAGCATTATTCATTTCATTCCTCGCATTGCCAATTGATGCTGACGACGAAGGTGATGCTTGTGGAAGTACTCGACCCCTAGTCGAGATGTTAGCTAACTCAACTAGCCTCACTCTATCACTTTGGACTTCACGTCCTTTGCCTCTCCCTCTAATCCTACCACTTCCTCGACCACGACCTCTACCTTGATTTCCTATCAATCCACCTTTAGTTCTTGCCATCTTCTGAAAATAAAATTACAAGACTTTAGTAATTCTTATAATCACTATATATACAATGTATTCCAAAATCAATATCTACCAACTCAATAATTCTTAATATCTATAACTTATAACACAACCTTTCTTAGTGTCTACAGAACCTAATAACCTAAGCTCCGATACTAAATTGTAACGCTATCACTACCATCAACTCCATTAGTATACATATCTAAAGAAATAATGATAGTAAAGGATCTTTTAACAACAATATCATGAGAAGTAAATACTAAACTTAATTGGAAATAAATAATTTAATCAAGAAATTTATTCAATGGCAATCGGCTCACTGAAGTACTTCCACATATACTCTTTATCAAAAAGAAATATATATGTATATATATATATATATATATAAACTTAAAGCCATTTCACCATAATTACATCTCTTTATACAACTCGAATTTGACATAATATTATATAACAAAGTCTAATGTCATTTTATAATACTTTTAAAAATCTCTATCTTAGCCATCTTCTTTATCGGTGTAGTTCACTGCAATGTCATCTCTCAGCTGCTAGCTAAGCAGATATTAAACACCTACACTGAAAATTTTTAAACAAAAGAGTGTGAGTAATTTCGTACAGAAATTACCCAGTGAGTGGATAAAATATACTTGAAACTTTATCATAGAAAATCACTAAACAATGTTCCCGTTAATTACATTAATAATAATCAACTGAATTTAAAACATCTTTTCATATTTAAATAATTCAAATATTCGAATTATAATTGCAGAAAGACACTTTCTTAAATTATCGACCATAGTAATTCCCTTTTTTTTTTTATAAAAGCAATAGAGGCTCAAAATTATATAATTTCACAAATAAGTTTATTAAATAAAGTGAATCAACTTGACCTATACCTTTATTTTTCTAATCTCAACTATAAATGAATCTTCCCTAATTTAGAGAATATGTTAAAAGCCCAATAAAACTAAATAAGCACACTTGGATAATACACCTAAAACATCATAACCAAGCTCATAATAAGAGCATCGTCAAAGTATAAAATATCCATGATACCAAAATCTTCATCATACTACGATTCACAATCTACTAAATTTCACATGATAAGAATCAGTATACAACTGACTATGATGATGTTGCTTAAGTGTGATCTGTTAGCCGATGATAACTAGAGTGTTCAACTAACTTGATATATGTATCGGGCCCCAGGCATCAGCTATACATATATCTCAGTATAATATGCACCCGGCCATTGGCAATGGTTATGCATACTCCCAACTTGTATTTGAGGTAACATGTACCCGACCCCTAGTAATGGTCATACACTTACCATCGTAAATTCATAAGATAATATATGCATCTGGCCCCAGGCATTGGCTATGCACATTTACTATATATATCTGACCCCAGGCATCGAATATACCCATATATAGTAATATATGTATCCGGCCCCAGGCATCGGCTATATATATTTACCATCTCGCATTTATATGGTAACATGTGTATTCAGCCCCAAGCAATGACTATACACATTTATCAACCACATCTATATGGTAACATATGTATCCGGCCCCAGGCCACGGCTATACATGCTTACCAACCCTACCATGTCCCCGACATAGATTTACACCTATAAGGTAGTATGTATTTTTGGCCTTAGGCTTCGACTATATACAATTACCTAAGTCTGCCATGTCTCATACATGGAATCTCTAACTCTTAGTGTAATACACACTTAAGACTATAAACATAACTAAAACTTTAAAAACCTCAACGGGAGGCCTAAATAATCGAATTTGGATAACCATATAGTGTTGGTGAGGTTCCTTTGATGACAGCCTTATAGATCTCTAGGGCAGCTTCGATTTGATATAGTATGGGCCCCATAACTCAACCGGTGCCAAAAGTTAGGTCGTCCTTAAGCAACGCTGCGCATTTCGACTATCCAAAATTTTAGTTTTAACTAAACAGTCGTGAAACAGGGTACGAATACATTCGTCTGAACCATAGAGGCGTGTGCCTCTGTGTAGAGGTGCATGCCTCAGCTACAGAGGAGCATGTCTTAGCTATAGAGGAGCATGCCTCAGCCACAGAGCATGTGCCTCTATGCAGAGGTGCCTTCCTTTACTATAGAGGCACCAGCCTCTGTGCAATAGTGCCAGCTTCTGTACAGAGGCGCCCGCCTCCTCAGTGGGCAGACATACGCATGTTCGCCTCTAGAACACGCAATTCAGTCAAAAATTTTATGATTTTATGACCCAAATCTCAATTTTACTTCACCCAATGATCATATATCATACATAACACTTCCAAATATTATCAAACACATTACAAAATCAAATTTGTTCTAGATCTAAAAGAAATCATCAAAACCTAACATATATATATATATATATATATAATTGCTTTAACTAAATCATAAATAAGAAATCCATTAAAGCTTAAACCACTCACTGATTTCTCCCGCTAGATCTGTTGTTTCTCTTTGCTGAATTCGAATTCTTCTTCTCCAGAGCACTCCTCATTTTCTCTTCCTTTTTCTTTTTCTTTTTCTTTTCTTCCCCTTCTCTTCTTCTTCTTCTTCCCCTTTCTTCTTCTTCCTCTAGTACCAAGCCATAACTTCCTCTGTAGCAATCCTACAAAATCTCCCAAATCTCTACTTTACTCCCTTAGCTTTTCCCTTCTCTATCTTTGCTTCATTCTATTCTTAATTCTTTCAATTTAGTCCTTATTCCTTTTTCAATTTCATCCCTCCAACTTCTATTTAATTTAACTCCTTTATTTCTTTATTCTCAAAAATAACAAAATAACAATAATTTCTCATAAAAATCTCAATCTAATATCATCGATTTAAATGTATATAATTATCGTTAACTTAAATAAATCCAATTCAAAGACACGGATGTTACAATATTAATCTCAAATATTATCTAACTTAAATATTATAAAAAATTAAAATTTATATAATTAATTGACTTGATCTCTATTATGAAAATTACTTAATCAAATTGACCACAAATTTCTTGAAAAAAAAATCATGATTTCAAGTTGAGTTTTGACATTTTAATTTTAGAATCAAATCAAGTTCAAGTTTAGGATAGTGTATTGAGTTAACTCAGCATAATTACATTGTATATTTTCAATATGTATTTTAAAATTATCAATAATTTTCATATCTTTATTTTAATGTATTTAAAAATTTATAAAAAATTAAATATAGTATGCCAATTAAAATAATACTACATTAACAAAATAAATTAACATTACTATTATTATTAACCTAATGAAAAGTATAAATCTTGTATTCATAAAAAATATATAAATAAATAAAACATATTTTTCTTTTAATTCTTAAATGTTATTAAAATATATATATATATATATATTAATTCTAGTAAAAAATTACGAATGTGTAAAATAAACTTTACTTAATTATAACTATCGTATTACTTTTAAATCGATTCATATATTAAAAAGTGGTTGGTATTTTTCAAGTATAATATATTATATATAGTTTTTGCTAATAGAATATTTCATTTAAATTATATTGTTTATTAATGCAAAATATATTTTTATTTTAAAAAAAATTATATAATAAGT